>JADLZK010013002.1:0-106025 GCA_015847255.1 Hyparrhenia diplandra
AACCCATAGGCCATCAGCCAGCTTTGGGGAGGACCCCCACCTGAAGTAAGTACCTACCTCCCCTATCATTTTATTTATTCTTAGTTTTTCATTTCCTTTAAAAATGAAAAGAACAAAAAAAATATGATTCCACTCCAATATGTAGTATAAGGATGCTTAATTTCTTCCGGGTTGAAATGATGAATAGTTGCTCATTTTATATGTCTACACTTGCACCTAGTTCATAACATTGTATTCCCCCAATGTTTAAGTTTATTGGCTTAACTTGTCTTGTCCTAAAACTTAATGATTTGTGGGTATGCAAACACATGATTCTTCTCCAAGCTATTGCCGGATATGATATGGTAAAATAGAATCTACTATGATTTTGTTCTACAAAGAATTCATCATTCGAGAATAATTTTAAAATTCCTTAATGATCAAAATTCTCATGATAGCCTATGTGAGACACTGGCCATAACGCTTGATCAAGATTCACACATTCACATTGCCAAAAAAATAGGTTGTGGGCTAGGCTAGAAAAAAAATGGACGTAGGTCCTAAAAAATAAAAACAATGGGTACTTCGAGCAATTTAAAAAAGAAAAAAAAAAAGAGAAGAGAGAGAAGAATAATGGACAAGTAACCCAGGCTTAGTAGAGCCCACTTCTCTAAAAAGAAATAAGAGCTAGCCCATACCTTATCAAAAAGAAATAAAATTTCACTTGCACATCTTGATCAAGGCTTATAATTTGTTTCTCCTTATGGTTTGCACACATGAGATGATTTAAGGAATCATTACTTAAAATCTCCTCGCATGAATAATCAATCAAAGAATGAATGACTAGTGTTTCTATGAAAAAACCGCTCTATCTCTTGCAATAACCCAAGAGTTTGGAGAATGTTATAAGCCCCATACGATTTAAGTAAAACAAGGATAGGAGCAAAATGCCAATTTATTTAAACAACTAAGAATACTTTTATTATGAGCATGGTATACTTAAAATATATCGCATTGTAGCAACTCCTCGATCAACAACCAAACATCTTTAGCTATTTGCCTCGACGAGCAAAGGTTAAGCTTAGGGACTTGTTGGCGGTCATTATCGAGTATATTATACCGCCAACCTTTATCCAATTCATGAGAAAGGGGCAAACTTATGTTACATATACCTTTACTTCTAACCTAATTCCACTTGTATTCGTGAGAAATTATGTTTTTAGCTGTATAAGAGTGGAAACAGTACAAAGTCGACAAATAAATTAGAAAGCTGTATTGAATAAAAAGACGCCAAGGAGTGGATCAATCAAGAGGACCAAACCCTCACAGATAAATTGGCCCCATGCACCATCATAGGCCCAACATTTGAAGGACAAAACGCTAGAATGAGAGAAGGGCCGGGGTCGGAGGCTCCAGCCTCTGTGGCCGCACGGGCAGTGAGGGCGGCTCAGCGTAAATTTTTGCTCAAAATTTGCCGCCCTTTCTCTCTGGCGGCTGGGACCGGTCTTCACGCTGGGCGGTTGTTGCATGTGCAAAGTTTTCGTTCCCGCCAAGAAGACCTCAAGCAAGGAGAGAGCCTCCATTCACTTCTCCTCTTCCACTTTGGCATATAAAGAGAGGCACCCCCCTCACTTGTAACACACACATCCACATACACAAGCATCCACTCACTCATTGTTTTCACTCACACACTCCACTTCACCACTACACTTAGTACACATTGGAGTAGAGGAAAGGAGCTAAGTTAGAATTAGAAGGGAGTGAGAGAGGAGGAAGTGTGGAGAAGAGAGGAGTAGCTACACCTCTCCGCTTTCGTAGACGGAGTTCAACTGGCCGCCCCGCCTCGCATTTGTACCTCTACCGGATCCTAATGGGGTTTGGAGTAAAGAGATCCGGTTCTAATTACAAGAATTATCTTCAAGTTTGAGTTATTACTTTAATTATACGTCACGGCTCGTTGTTTACCATATTGGTAGATGCTCTAGTAGAGGACTCTCGATGAAGACTTTGATGTTCCCGGCCGACGCTAGAGTAATGGATAAGTAGTGTAGACGCAGTCTAAACTACGCAGTCACCCCTCGCTTCGCAATCACCCCACGTAGTGAGGTAGGCGCGTGTGGTGACAACCCCTGCTTTGACCTTTTTTAGTATTCCTCCACGCCCCGCGGCGGGTAGTCCGAGGCCTGACCCTTTCCGCACTGGGAGAGCCGCAAGTGGGCTACGCTGAACGTATAAGAAAAGAAGTAATTTGGCTATTTTTAGGATAACTCATGTAGTAGAAACTCACTACCCGCCAACCCTTTCCATCTTCATCCCGTAGCTGGGGTCAAACCCTACTCTTAACACCCGCTCCTCGGAAATCGATATTCCTCTAACACTTCCGGTGAAGCTGTTACAACGTATTTCCGCCAAGGCCATGACTATTTCCTGCTTACGCCAAGAAAACACCAATAAGCATTTCTGGCACTGTTACGGGGGAGGAGTTGGATGCATATCGATACTGCCCTATTACATAGAAAATAAAAAGAAAAGAAGAAAAAGAGAATGAGAAGTAGAGGGAGCCCTACCAATGAAGATGGATGGAAGCGTGCACAGCAAGGATGCGAGAGAGACGTCTCGTTAGGGAAAATGATGAGAACATGGAGCACAGCATGCCTGATACATAAGCGGGCCCAGCAGTGCGGGTCCCACCATGTGGTGCTGCTCCACGAAAAAGCTTCCGAACGAAGCTGGGCAGTGTGACCGCACGAAGGACTAGGGGCGCCACGAAGCGCTGCTCAGCGCCACGACTTCCATCTTCGTCGGTGATGCAAGGACCGCATGGGACCGCATGAAGCCCACGCGTCCCGGTGGGTCCCATGGGGCCAGGTAGGGCCCACCAGCGCGGCCCACCACCTAGGCGCAGCTGCCGACGCTCACTGCCGGCGCTCTGCCTCGCCGCGCTGCTCTTCTTGGCTGGCTTGGGCGCGACGATCTTGGCGGAGGCCGCGGGCGTGGGCATATAGGCTTGGGGAGACCTTCATGGATTGGCGACGGCGGGCTTTGGATTCTGGCTGCGGCAGTCTTGGCGGAGCGCCGCGTAGAAGTGCTTGTCTGTCGCGAATCCCGCGCTGGCACGGGTGACACCGGCGAGCCGCGGTGTTGAAGGTGCAGCTTGCACTCCTCGTAGTTGAGCAGGTCCGGCGGGACTGACGGTGCGTACCGCTGGCTGCCGAACATGGCCTGCAGGAGCGCAGGGAACGCCGCTCGGCTTTTTGCACCGCAGCCCGCAGAAGCCGCCGCCGCCGCAGCCGTCGCAGCCGCCAGAGGACGTGGATGACCGCGAATGGGGCGACGACATCGGAGGCGACCGACGAGACGAATCCCCGCGCACGCTGAAGGAGCGGGCTCGCGAGCGGATGTGACTGTTTGGCCGGCCTTTTGTCTTCAGCCGCGACGGTGGGGATAGACGGGCGCGCTCGACGGATAAGCCTCGTCCGCGCGGAGTTGCTCACATCTGTGGAACCGCACCTGGTCTGAGCGAAAAGCTTTCTCGTCGATCCTGCCTGCGGTGTAGTCGATGTGGTAGGCGAGAGCAAGCCTGAGCTCGGTGTGGTAGAAGGAGCCATTGATTACCCGGAAAAGCTCCTGGCCGGTGGAGGATTGAGCGTTGACAAAGGGAGGGTGAAGAAAACAAAGCAGAAAAGAATCTTCATTATTTGGCTAGGGATTTTACAAGGAGGGGAAAAGAGGGAGAGGAACAGTAGAAACCGGCCCCCTCCTATGCCCCAACGCCGGCAAGGACGCCGGAGGGCAGGTGGCGGCGGCGGCTGGCTAGAGGAGGGGGTCAGAGGAGGAAGGACGACGGCATAACGCCAGGCATATCGCCACAAAGCGTTATCTAAAAAGAAATAATGATCTGTTCAGAGACAGCTGTTGGCTCAGGGCAAGAGATGCCGACCAACGGAAACCATAAAAGCCCAAAACTGCAGTGCCATCTCATCCTCCCTCGAGTCTGTTTTTTACACTCTGCTCTACAGAACCATCCAGGCGCGTGAGCGACGTGTCCTCGCCGGCCATATGCCGTGCCCCGCCGCATGCGCTGACACGTACGCGCCTGCCCACGCCCCCAAAGCTCGAAGAAGCCAAACACCATCTCGGCTTCTTCGATCGCAGCGAGTAGATAATCACAGACATTCGCGCTCCCTTCCGATCTTCTCCTGGTTGTTGCTGTCCTAGCTTCGCGTACCGTGAACTTGTGCACAGCTCGATCGGCATTCGGCTCGCTCGTTCCTCCCTTCCCGATCGATCGATCCCCGCGACAGCGAGTCGACGTTGACATCGCCATGTCGGGGATCCGCTGGCGGTGGCGCCTCGGTCCGACCCGGACCACTCGTCGGAGCGGCAGCCGACGGCGATGCTGGGCGGCGTGATGGGCTCGCTCCGCATCATTGAGCCCCAGCTGGTGGCCTCATCATCATGGTGTTCTCGGCGTCGGGCCTCGTCCCGCTCATCGACCTCGTGTTCCCCGTCGCCACCACCATCTACCTCCTCGTCATCTCCCGCCTCGCCTTCCTGCCGCTGCACTCCAAGCTGGACGCTGCCCGCTCGCCCGCCGCCTCCCAGGAGATCTTCCGTGCCAGCAAGTAATCAGCTAGCTTGGCTTCCTTCTTCGTTTGTTAATGTTACTTAGAAAGTTAATCCCTAATAACTTGAGCTGGAGCAGGCTGTTCCAGGTGTACGTGGTGCTTGGCACGACAGTGGGTCTGTTCCTGCCGCTGGCGCACGTGCTGGGCGGGTTCGCGCGCGGCGACGACGCGGCGGTGCGGTCGGCGACGCCGCACCTGTTCCTGCTGTCGTGCCAGATCCTGACGGAGAACGTGGTGGGTTCGCTGAACGCCTTCTCGCCGCCGGTCAGGCGCTGGTGCCGTTGCTGCTCTACACGGTGCGCCGCGTCTTCGTCATCGTCGACTGGGTCACGAGGTGTGGGCCAACAGGGCCCCACGCCCACCACCACGCAGGAGGCCGTGTGGATGTGGTTCGGCAGGTACCTCGCCGCCGCCAACCTGCTCTACTTCCTCCGCCAACCTCTTCGTCTTCCTCATCCCGAGGTTCCTGCCCCGCGCCTTCGAGAAGTACTTCCGCATGCGCGACGAGGTGTGCGCCAAGACGGCCGAGGACAAGCACGCGCGCGACACCTGTCGGCGTCGTCCCCGCCGGCCGCGGAGCAGCAGGAGGGAAGTCGGATGTGTCCAAGAAGGCGGACTAGGAGCTCTCGGCTGAGTCGGGCTCACGCATGTGGTGTGCGGCGTTGGTCAATTAGGTAGCCTGTGTGGGCTGTGGCTTGTAATTTCTACTAGTACCTTTGTTTCTTTCTTATTTCAGAACACCGGCGCTGATGCATGTAAATGTAATCAATCATCGCTATGACCATCGTGAACCATAATCGTTACAGTAGAGGGCGTGGACAATCGACCTTCTTCAGTTTCCACACAAAATCAGTTGGTCATCGTGTTGGAATTTAGTTGTCCCAATAACAAATTCTTGAAATTCCAAAAAGAAATCTTAAAGTTCCATTTATGAATATAGAAAGGAGGGAGTTGTGGAATCCATTAGTATCACGTTGTTTGTAGAAGATAGAGAGACCAACTTAAATATGAAAATTGTTCCTACCTCACAGTGTGTGGAAGGTGGAGATGACAACTTAAATATGAAATGTTGGGTATCCTCTCGCCTAGTGTGAAGGAGAAAAAGGAAACTCCACACACGCGTTCGCTCGCCTCGCCGTTAAAGCCGCCGCCGCCAATCTCCAGCCCGATCGTTCGCGGCATCGCTGACCGGTGAGCAGGTTCCGAAAATCCGCCGCCTTTGCGATCCTGCACCGAGAAGGCTTAATAAGGTTTGGGAAGCGCTGTTTCACGCGACCGTTCCCGATCTTCGCCTTCCCGGAAGGACACGTGGGAGGACCGGCCCCAGCCACCGCCTTCATTCCATAACTTCTTCGCTGTACCGCCGACGATCTACGTACGGAAGCTGGAGGACCCTCGACGCTGAAAACTTCTTCATTACGCTGTCCTCAACGCCACCAGATGTATGCTCACATGCTCTATTTAGTAAATTAGTTTTGTCGTGAATTTATATTGCGAAATTAATCTGAAAATTGCCTAACACATCGACCATCGTTCGACTGTGTTTTGGGGCAGTGCTGAAATCTCGTTGCGATGAGTCGGTTTACACAGTGAGGGTCAAGAGCAGGTAGCAAAAGACCCGAGCAAGAGACTCATTTCTTCAAGCTGGAGAATCTTGCCGCGGAACGTCCGCGCTGGGCTGTTTTTTGGCCTATGCTTAGACAGAGCCCGCTAATTTTAGGAAAATAATAATGAGGAAGAATCAAGTGTTTCAGGAAATGACAGAGTTTTTGTTTCCCTTTTGTCATGTCTCGCATTATCCTGCCATTTATAATTAGAACAATGAGATACGCTTTAAGATCTTGCAAATAATGAAAAAGGGAATAATCAGAGGACGGGAGATCATGCAAAAGGAAAGTTTGGCCTAGCCACCATTCATTGCTGGATTTTGCTCATTGATTGCTGGATTTTGCTCATTGCTGCACTAGCAACGACGGCCACATCTGTAGATGCCACCGGATGTTTCTTGTGTGAAAGCAGCGCACGCACGCCCGCCATTTCAAAAATTGGAGGTGCCGCCGCGCCGCCGGACCGAACGTGGAGGTGGCGAGTGGGCATGCGGTTGCCGGCGGAACCAAAAACTACCCACCTCCACGCCTCTTTTTCAGCGCGAGGACTCCACCCCATCCTCACGTTGCTGATCCAGCCGTGCGCTCGCCATTGTTCCGTTCCCAACCCCCGATCCGCCGCCTTGGGCACCCCTTGACGCCTTGAGCGTCCACTCACGTCGCCTATGCGCGACGAGCACGATGAGCACTTGCAGCACCGCCAGTCCGCCACGAGCACCCACCTCGGAAACGAGAGCCGCCGCCGGCGGCCACCACCGAGCTCCGAGGCCGTCCACGGCCACCTCCATCTGGAGATGAGGCTGCAGGACTTGAAACGGACTGGGACGCCTACAAGACCGGCCGCTCCGGTGCCCTACGCCACCGCCACCGCCGCAGCCGCTCGGCCAGCGGCTTGCCCTCCTCAGCCGTCACAGTCGCCGAGCCGGACGCCTCCCCATATTCTCTCTCCTCCGGCGCTCGCCCAGAGCCAGCAGGCTCCTCCTCGCCGCTCCAGCAGACTGGCACTGGCAGCGCCGATGTCCCGGAAGCAGGACCCTGCGACAATGAAGATGCCTCCAGCGCCTGCTCTGTAGAAGGCCGGTGCTCCGTGGCGACTTACTCGTCGTGCTCGTGCTCGTGCCACATCCTTTGCTGCGGCGGCTACTCGACCACCTCGTGCACCGGCACCACCGTGCCCCCATTTTCTAAGGACATCGATGGTGGACATGCGAAGAAGATGATGGATGATGAAGGAAGTGGGCGGCCAGCAAGGCTGTATGGATCTCCGCCACCGTTCTTCTCGTGGTCGTGGGGTTCACCGCCATGATCATCTTGGTGTTCGGCATGGACGAGGGCCATATCGAGTATCAAGTACCCACATGATCATAATGTCCGTGACCAGAGTATGTATGTTCTGCAAAAGCACTGAATTTTTTTAGAACAATACTGTTGATCGCACCTCTCATCTCCCTGTACTGTTGCGGCTTGTGTCATACTCGTTTCCTGTATCACAGTGCCCCATTTTACAATTATTATCTCTTATGTCCCGTCAACAAGTTAAGTTTTCAACCACTGTTTCCTGTATCACAGTGCCCCATTTTAGAAGTTGCAAAACTATATGTTTTTAGGAGTAAAATTTAGATGCTTTTGGAGATGCTTTTACTTAATACGGACCCTTATATTTTAAAAAGTGAACCTAATTGAGTAAAACAACAGAACTATAAACAAAGCAGATACTCTCATCAACAATTCTGTCGTGTATTTGAATAGTACCGTGAAAAAAGAGGGTGACAACGGGCCAACAACTTCCTTTGCTCATCTGTAATGACCCAATGAACAAGTGCCTATTCATTGCTTCATCGACAATTGAACATATAATAAGATGTACCAAATTTGATAGTCATAAGCATGACCTGCTAAGATGTGCCCCACACAATACGAACTGAGATAAGTAGAAAGAACCAAATCCATCAAGGTGCATTCCTGTAACGATCAGAATACAACATTTACTTCCGAAATGAAAACATAAGCAGCAAAAACTCGGAAACAAGGAACTGAGAACTTACAAGAAACTGCAAAAAATACCGGTTGTCCACCGTTGAAGGAAAAATACTTACGAAAAATACCATATTTGGAAATAACTTGATGAGGCTGCTGCAGAATTCAGATTTCAGAGTTGACATGAATGCAGATTAGGAACACTGAACTTTGGACAACCATATACCTTCAGTTCTTTAAGATATGTGAGTCCAGCAAGTCCATCACAGAATTGCAGATTAGGACAGCTCAACTTCAATGATACTAGCGATGGAAGATTTTGGGGCTCCACGGAAAGGCGCTCAATGGAATCTGAAACAATCAATATATTCTCTAAAGATGGGTGGCAGTTTGTCAAATGGTACAGCAGCTCATTTCTGAATCCTCCTTTCACATGGATGCTAGTAAGTGATGGGAGGTGAACAACAGTAGTCAGGTTTGGACAATCTCGTAGTATCAGAACCTTAAGTAGTGGGAGGTCAGGAAGTCGAGCCATGCTGGTACACTGACCTATGTCCAGTCTTTGAAGCATCGGGAACGCAGGGAGTTCAGTTAAACTATCACACTGACGTAAATCCAGTTTAAAGAGCAAAGGGAGACGAGGAATTCTGACCAGATTTTTGCAATCCCTCAGTTTCAGTTGGGCCAAGGATGAAGAAAGTGCACATGGCAGGGATCTCAGTTCAGAGGCATGCTGAATGCTAAGAGTGCATAAGCATGCAAATGAACCATCACCAACTCCGACCACTGTAGCCATCTGGGCATACTGTCAAATTCCAGGCTCACCAGTGATTTAAATCCTGTTGCCTTTGATTGAGGCTGCAAAACTCTGGTCCGATGCTTTTGATTCTCGACATCTCAACAATTGTAAGATACTTCAAGGCCAACAACTGACCAAGTGGTGGCATGCATTCAAATTGACAATATTCCAACCTTATCATTGTTACCTTTGAAAAGGAAATGTCACCTAACCAACTAGGATATCTACAGGATCTGCAAACTTCTATAGATAGTTCATTGAGGTTACTATGTGGTTGCAAGTTCTCTAGTATTTCCTCATGAGAAGCAGTAGTTGGTGCAGGGTCCTGGTCATGTTTGCAGTATTGCCAGTCTCCATCAGGAAATATCAAATTTAAAGCACGGATATGTTGTTTACTGGACAAATTTGCTTCTTCTGCCTCGTCAACACTGTTCACATTATCTAATCCTTTTAAGCATACCTTTCCACTAAGATTTTGCAAGTCCTTCAGGTCCCTCAGATTACAATGCCAAGCGCCTCTTTTAACAGTGATAACAGGCAGTGTGTGTGCAGATTAATTAGGGCGCCCAATTCCATTTGGAATGCATGCTGGTTTCAAGTTACCAGAAGTTGTCACATCTAAGGTCTGCAGGTTAAAGAGCTGGCATATGGAGATAGGAAGCTCTAATCCTCCTATGTCTCGAAGAACCAGATGACGTAGATGCTTCAAGTTGCCCACTGAATCATGTAATGATGGTCTTGCGAGTGAAACCCCATCCAAAACAATAGTACGTAACTGCTTCCGAAAGTAAACAAATAGCTCTTCAGATATTTCAATTGGACCACCAAGCCCTCCATTGAACTCAGTATGACAGCCCTTAGAGCACTGGACCCATGAAAATGTTCTAATTTTGAAGTCACACATGTCCATGGTAGGAATATGGATATATTCCTAACATCCTTTGATATTTGATCTGGTATATCATTCTCCAGTCTAAGAAACTCTTCACCTGCTACACAACATGCAAGATCATGGATAAGATCATGCATGGTATATGCATGTTCATTACATTGAATAATAGATCGTTTAACTAAATCAGAAAGATATAACTTTCCGGTTCTGTCCTTATCCCATACGCCATCAGTATGAAGAAGATCTAGTGACTTCCACAGGAAAATTAACTTATCTTGGGAAAACTGATAATCTTTAGGAAACAATGATAGGGCCATAAAACACTTTTTCAGGTAAACTGGCATGTGGCTGTAGCTCAGTTCCAGTGCTGGGACAATGTCATTCTGCTGAGGATCCAAGTCCCACAGATCACTCTCCAAGACATATTTCCATCTCTCCTCATCAGTTTCATAACGCAACATGCTTCCCAGGGTCTTGATTGCAAGTGGCAAACCTTTGCACTTCTCCACAATCTCCTCACCGATCTGTATGAAATTTGCATAAGCAGCAGGATCTTGACCATCAAATGTGATTTGTTCAAATAAGGACCAACTAGCAGCAGAAGTCAAGCAATTCAAGGAGTAAGAAGGCATTGTTTGTACAAGACTTGCAACAGTCTTGCTGGCGTAGTAGTAACAATAATCCTACAGAGTTCTGTAGTCATCATTGGGGCACAAAGAGAATCCCATGGGGCTCTATGCTCATTCCATACGTCATCTAATACGATTAGTAGTTTTTCTCTATTTCCTCTATCAAAGCTTCCTGAAGATCATTCAACTCCAATGCTTCACACTTCTGCTTTTTGGAGTGAACAAATAATATTTCTAGTTATTATCTTCAGATCAAATTGATCAGACACACATATCCAGGCAAGTCTGTCAAAAGACTGGCGTGCATCCCTTTGATCATTAAACACCAGTTGAGCTAGTGTTGTCTTACCAAGTCCTCCCATGCCAACAATGGCCAGAACAGACATAGTCCTCACTTCTGACAACAACATTTTGATAATATTATTTTTATCTACCTCTCTTCCATGTATACTTGGCTCATGTACAATAGAACTAGTATAACGTTGCGACCTTTTGTGTAGCAAGGTCAATCTGTTGTTCTCCATCATTATCAGTCATGCAAAGATCTTCATATTCTTTGATTATCTCATTGAATCTCACTCTAATTTTCCTTGCTCTTGCAGCTAAATCATGTACAGCAGGCACCATATCAATATCATTGAAGTAGTCATCAATTACCTTTACAAAGAAATGTTCTAGCAAATTAGTTAATATAAGCGGGAATCTGAATTACAAGATTCAGTTTACCTAAAAAGTCCATATATCACGTGTGTGCATTGAGCTGTAAAAGTTAAAACTTTGTTTCTGTCTATCCTCACTTAATAGTGGATGCAAACATAAATCAGACCAGTGATTGTAGGTCAGTGCACCTGCTCATAGCAAACATATATTTTTTGACTCAAAACTGGAAGGGTGGAAGCCCCTACCGCGCTTTATTGCAAAATAAAAAGGCGTATTGTCTACAATTGAGATGATATGATTCATTAGGCACAGTTGCGATTTGGCTAAGCAAAGCATGATACCTAAAGTTGCCACTTATTTTTTTTCTGGCAAACAAAATAAACAATACTTTGTTTGGTAATCAACTGGACATTATTTTTTATATTAATAATTCAAAAACAACTACTCCTTGCCACTTGTTTATTGTTTATATATGCAATTCAAGGTACGTCTGCCTTGTTCATAGGTGACAAACTACAGCTAGAGACATCCAATTTTCATCCAACCATCAACAGCACGCAAGGCACTGTTCCCCTTCCTCCTCCCATTTTTTCAATTCTGCTTCCCATCCATTCACTCCCTAGCAATGTCCCTGCTGCAGGTCACTCACTGCCCCCGGCCGTAATAACCATTCGGTTTTCTGCTATACCCAAACAATGCTCACCAGCCATCCTTCAACCCGCAGCGACTGGCGGCAGCACCCTGCCTCACCACTCCTCCCACCGCCCTTCTCCTCCACAGATCCTAAGCTTCTTTCTAATGTAATAAGTCCAAACACGTGCCACCGCTCGCCAATTGTGGATTGGGAGGACTGAAATTTCGCAAGTACACTGTGACGTCTGTACTACAATAAAATGGTAGACGTAACCCGTGTTGGCATTTCATCGAATGCACAGCGTGCACATCAAAGTAGCAGCACACGTACCTCCTGTCGGACGCGCTTGAGGCGGTCGCCGCCAGCCCGCCCCACTGCGTCGAGGGCCTCTGCTCTGCGGCGCACAGCCTCGTACTCACACTCGCTGACCACATCCTCCGCCTCATAGGCCAGGCCCTCAATTCCCTGAGCCGGAGCGTGGCTGACGCGGAAGCGGAGCCCGGCACGCGGCTCGGGAAGCCGTCATCGATCGCAGCACGGATACGCCGCATCGTCCTCACCAGCCGCCCCAGCTCCTCCGCGTCCTCCCCTCGCCGTGCCTCGCGGAAGGGAAGAAGCCTGGGAGCAGTAAGGTCAGCGTCCCGATCGCACGCTCCAGCGCCGCAGAAGCGAACGCTGCCACCCCCTGGCATCGCTGGCGTCCGTCGCCGTCTCGACGTGGCGGGCAGGTGGCCGCGCGTCCGCTCAAGCAGGCGAGTAAGCGACGGTGGAGGCGGGCAGGCGCCCGTGCTCGTGGTACCCTGTGCCGGTGCAGATAGTCTCGAAGTCAACAACCGTGAAAAAAATGGAATCCACATACCCACGCGCAAACAACACGGGCGTGACTTCGACGGCATCCAGCGCTTGGTTCTGTCATTTGGCTTTCATTTTCGAGTTCTCCCATTCAATCTCTACTCAAATTATTTTATTCTAGATAAGAGCAAGTATAGTAATGCTTCTTAGCCAGCTAAATGGATGTCCACGTCATAAAAATCTAAGCTGCAGAGAGATAAAAGAAAAAGAGAGCTGAGAGGGTGCTTCCTTCTTCGCCAGCAAAAATGCAGAACCGAGAAAAAAAAAAAAAAACTCCGCAACTAGCTTTCCTTCAACTCTCTCCTATCTCATACGCAGGCCATGCAAACAATAAATATTTAAATATTCATTACAGCCGATGCAGTTAGCTAGTCCATTATATGGGTGTCTTCTAATTTGGACTACAAGTGACGGCCGGCATGAGGATACAGCCGGCCGCCGGCGAAACCATTAATCTTGCTTCTAATGGGGACAAACCCACTCCACTCCCGTCCCTACCTATTGAGTAGGTCTTCACCCGCCCCGCCCGCCCGTCCCTACCCAAACCCGCCCTGATCCTGCTAGCCCGCCCAATAGTTGTGTTTGTGGAATCATCGAGCTTCGGTTGTCACCAAGAATTGAACCACTTAAACTGAATGTGGATTCTGAACAAACGATGCTAAGGGGTATCGCTAGAAAGTCTTGCTTGCCATAAGTGATAGCACATGGTATTTATTTGAGTTTGTTTTCCACCAAATCAAAATCTCAAAATTCTCGTCACTGCTTACATGGGCTTCTTCCAGATAAGCATCCAATTCAGACCTGTCAACACTAGTATCTCTTCCCTAAGAACTAAATTGAGTGAATTCTTCATCCAGCCTTCTTTTTCCCCAGCACCAACACAGGTGAACCTAACAAGCTTCTAGATGGACTAGATTGAGACATTGTGCTTGTGTCATCTCTCCTAAGATTAGCTGCATAACTTTTGTAGTACATGGTCAACCAATCTTTAGCCAAATCCACACTTCTTATATCACATAAACCATTACTATTAACCTAGTTCCACTTGTATTCGAAGAAAAAAAATATGTTTTCCAGGTATAAAAGTGGAATTAGGGAAGATTACGCCAAATAAATAGAGAAAGCGCGATCGCAAGACAAGCGCTTTGACCAAGGGAGGACAAGCGTGCGCAAAATCAGTTCAAAAAACGGCCGATGCACCGTCGAAGACACAATCCACTAAGGCCTAGGAGCCCACCGCCAAAATTTCGGGGACGAAATGTGCGTGCATGGCGCCTCGCGTTCTCGCCGCTCCGCTCGCCTCCCCAAATTTGATCGGGTTGAGGACATGTAGAGGGAGTTGCATGGGGTGAATATTTTGGTTTCATGCCGAAACCACGCCAGAACCATCCTTCCCCTTGTATAAATAGATGGGTAGAGCTCCCTCTCTAAATAGAACACAATACCTAGAGCTTCTACCTCTCCACTTGTACTTCTTAGTTTAGTGTTAGTATTTGAGCAAGGTTGAGCTTCAATGAGGGCTTGTCTCCTTGGAAGGATCTTTTGGTAATTTACTATGGAGTTCCTTTCTTTATTCAAGTCCCTTTATTCATATCGCAATGCATATGAACTAGAGTATAGTTATCCTCATTTTATATTCATAATATGTGAACTAGGATATAGTTAATATATTGTGATAACTAACATGACTAACTATAGATTAAACCGTTCATATGTTGCTCATGGAGAAGTTGTAGAATTATGCTTAGGGTGATGGTCGGGAGTACCTTCGGGTTTACCTTTATCCTTGCTTGTCGATCCGTAGGGTCGGAGTCCGAGGGGATTTAGGTAGTTTTCTATACACGTGGGCATGGTGTCAGTATATGGTAACCATCGCAAAATGTTGGCATCCCATGGTAGTGAGGTAGACGCGTGTGGTGATGACCATGTCCGTCCTTAGTACTCCTCGACGCTCGGGTGTTGAGTTGGAGTTCTCGAAAGTGTCTATTGGTCGGCGCATCAGCTACGGGCATCTCCTCGTCATCATAACTTAATTTCATAATTATTCATGTGCCACATATGTCACCAAAGTTCATTGCATGGGCGTTATCAGAATTGCCCGCTTAGACTAATGATTATTCATAAATGCATTGTGGGCTATCATCATCACTATCTTTGGACTTTACACAAGTCTGCCTTCCTTTGAGAAAATATAAATGAACGATACCCGAATACTCCCAGGTGAAAGCTACGATGATAGATTCGCGGCGCTATGATTGACTCACGCAACAATTAAATCCATCTATCACTAGCCTTTCTTGACGTTGTCACTAAGGATATTATTTATCTTTAGAGGTGACGCTAAGAAATGGCAACACAAATGCAGAGCAAGCTTGATCTTTAGATTTCATAATAGACACTGACATCCATCCGGGTACAGCCATCTACCAAAAGCATAAAATACTTGTTGCCACCAATAGTTTCAGTGTGTTATTGGACCACACAGGTCAACATGTATCAATTCAAGTGGTTCTTCAGCTCTCCAACTAGAGCACCGTGGGAAAGATTTTATGGTTTGCTTGGCTGCAAGACAGGAATGACAGACTTGATTTGGGTGCTCAATCAGTGGTACCCCACCTGCCATCTCCTTTTCTACTAGCATCTAAAGCTAACATGTCCAAGTCTACCATGCCACAGCCATGATACATCATCAATTTTGCTCAAAAGACACACTGGTTCTACTCTGTTTAACTGAATTGTATATAATCTGTGCCCTGCTCTTTGCACCCTCATGATCACTCTACCTATACTTTTCTCAGTCACCTCAATGAGATCATCATCCATTACTACTTTATACCCAATTTTAGTTAATTGTCCCAAGCTATTGAGATTGCTTTTCAACTTTAGAATAAAGTAAACATCATTCAAGATCCAATGATCCCTTGATACTCCTTGAAACAGTATAGAGCCCTTGCCACGAATATCTACAGTAGAACCAGCACCAAACCATACCTTGCCACCAATGGTGGTGTCGATACTCTTGAATCGTGATGATCACCCGACATGTGGTTGCTGGCTCCATTGTCGAGATACCATAGATCCACCCTCGACTCCTCCTTGCCAGCAAACAGGAGCTCCGGGTTCACCTTCACCTCATTCAGGAGCACCTCTTCCTGGACCTTTTTCGACAATAGCTGCTCAAGCTGTCCTCTCCATTTCAGCAAGCAGCACTACTGGTTCAAACTCCACTTGATTCACATGATGTGCCTCATCCTCCTTCTTTTCTTCCCTACCTAGACACCTATTAGCATAGTGCCCATAAGTTTTCCACTTGAAACATTTTATATGGCTTTTGTCACGCCTGACAGAGCCATCACCATGACCACCCTGGCCACCACCGCCACCACGCCCACGACTCCGACCGCCGCCTCGCTTCGATGAGCTTCCCACTCCGCTGCGTCAACACCGGCCGGTGTCGGATCGCGCACCACTAGCACCTCGCTTGACGCATTCTTCAAAGATTTTCAGGCGCCCGATCACATCATCGAATGAAAGCTTCTTGAGATCATGGAATTGCTCGATGCTGGCCACCAACTGGATGAACTTCTCTGGCACCATGTTGAACACCTTCTTCACAAGTGCAGCATCATCAAGCAGGCCACCAAGACTCGCATACCGAATCGACATGCTCGTCAGTTTCCTGGCATAGGAGTCCACCGTCTCTTCTTGCTTCATCCTCAGAGCATCAAACTTATTCATCAGATTCTGTAACCGCGCCTCCCTTGACACGCCTCCTCCCCACGAATCTCGCCTTGAGCGAGTCCCAAACCTCCTTCCCGGTCTTCTTCGCGGCCACTTGCATCAGCAAGTCATCGGGAAGACATTGGAGCAGATGCGCCCGTGCCTTGGTGGCTTTAGCCTTCCTCTTCACGATCGCCGCCGGATCTTGAGCCACCGCCTCCCCCATCGGCTCAACCACCTCCCACACGCTCTGGTCCTCCATGATCGCCTGAGTCCGGATGCTCCAACTTGTGTAGTTGGTGGAGGAGAGCGTCAGATACCAAATGCGCTCCCCGTCGCCTCCACTCCCGGCTCCTCACTCAGACATGGTGGATCAAACTCGACGCTTGTGTGTAATTGACGGCTTTGATACCAGATTATTGGAGCAGGATCAACAATCACGCACAATATACACGGTGGCTAGCCTAGAAATGGAGATCGAGATCAAGAACACGCATGAACACTCTGAACTGGCAACCTGTCGACAGGGTTTGACAATGCCCCTTTTCAACCCTCAAATGTTCAATACAAAGTGTGGTTACAATCAACTCGAGGCGCTAATCCATACCTCACACACCCAGCTATTAATACCATAGCTTACATTACACGATGGAACGCGCGGAGCTCATCCAGGTGGTGTCGCACGACGATGCAAGTTGAGGCACCGCCGCATGTAATTTTGTTCCCAACAAGTTGATACGTGGAATTCCCCTTTAGTATTACAATATGGGACCAATACATGCAGTTTATTAGGCTGTTGTGTACATAACTTACAGTTCTCAATATATATAAATCTTGAAATACAAACGTGAACGTGATAACGCGGCTATATATACCATTCTAGCTAGCGTTTCCCCGAGCTAATTAAGTAGCGTGTTACGTGGCCTAAGTGCTGGTGAATCACATGGCCTGCATGCGTGGCTTGATACGTGCCCTAAGTGGCGTCTTCATCATCGTGAAGAAGGCGCTAGACACCTCGAGGTCCAGGCTATTGCCGTCCGCCGCCGGCAATGCCCACTCGAAGTGGCGCACAAGTGCTGTGAGGATGCACCCCACGCGAACCATGCCAAGCTCTACGCCCGGACAATGCCTTTGTCCGGCTCCAAATGGCACCATCCTGATCTCCTTGGGCCCTGGCACAGGGCCCCTCCCTCAGCCTCGCCACCAGCGAGGAAACGCTCCGGACGGAATTCGTCAGGGTCTGTCCATACCTTGTTGTTTGTCCCGATCTTGCGTATGTCCATTTCGACGGCCGTCGGCATGCTGTCGGTGGATGCCGCCGCCGGTGCTCCAGCGATAATGGTGGCGTCCCTTGGTAACTGACATCGCGCATCATAATGGGCACCGCACTAGTACCGAAATCTTTTTTTGGTGACGGGCGATCTGAGTTTTTCCGTGGCGGGCATATGCGCGTCACCAAATGTAAGGTCACGGTAAATCGAAGGTTTATCCGTGGCGGCCACTTGACCGTCACGTTTAATAGATGAACCCGCGGGCGGGCGCATTAGGATGCCCGCCACGGTAAAGATTCGAAAAAAAAAAAAAAATGCAAAACCCTGGACAGGCCAGCGAAGCCCATCCATGGGCCCGCCGAGCCCATCTAGGTTAGGGGATCCGCCAAGGGCAGCCGCTCCGCCAGATGGATCCGGCCCGCCGCCGGGCGCCAACTGGGAGGAGGGGCGCCGCCGCCGCCGCCCGGTGGGGAGGAGGTCGGGCCGGGCGAACTGCGGGAGGAGGAGGCGGGGTCGCCGGATCCGCGGAGGAGGAGGAGGCCGCCGCCGATCCACGGGAGGAGGTCGCGGGCCGGGCAATCCGGAGGAGGAGGAGGCCGCCGCCGCCGGATCCGTGGGAGGAGGAGGCCGCCGCCGCCGGATCCACGGGGAAGAGGTCGGGGGCCGGATCCGTGGAGGAGGAGGCCGCTGCCGCCGGATCCACGGGGAGGAGGTCGGGTCGCCGGATCCGCGGAGGAGGAGGCCGCCGCCGCCGGATCACGGGAAGAGGTCGGGTCGCCGTGGACTGCCGTCAAGCACCGGATCCCCGCCGAGGGAGCCTTGCCAGCACAAGGCCCGCCCGCGGCCTCGCCATGGAGCCTTGTTCGCCTCGCCGTCGTCCGTCGAGGAGCCGCCCGGCATGGAGGGAAGAGGAGAGGAGGGGGTGGGGCGACGGGATGGGGCGCGGTTCGACGGGGAATGAGGGGAGAGCTCTAACCGGCTTGGAGAGAGGGGGAGTGAGGGTGGGAATGGTTTCGACGAGTGCCAAACCCTAACTCTAAGTATTTATATCTTGACGAAAAATCGGGCCACGTTTTTTGGGCTGTTGGGCCTCTCCATCTACGTGGCGGGCCTTTTAAGATGCCCGCCACGGAAAGATTTTATGCGTGGCGGGCACCTTAACTCGCCCGCCACGCAAAAGATTTTATTTTGCGCGTGGCGTGCGTGTTAAGGCCCGCCACGCAAAAATCTTTTTCCGTGACGGGCAAAAACGCCCGCCACGTAAAAAAGCTGGGCGTGGCGGGATCTTTTTCCGTGGACGGGCAAAAAAAGTGCTACGCCCGCGAAAAAGATTTTGCAAGTGCTTTCGCAAAATCATTTTCGTTCTTTGGTGCCGGTGGATGGAGCCGGAGACTCTCCATATCACCGCCCGCAGGTATGGTAGACGACGATGGAGTCGCTCCTCAGAGACCACCATGCCCTTTGTCCTGCTGAATACTCCTGGTGATCTCACGGTGCAGCTTGTTCTGGACCTCCGGATCGATGACGAGGTGGGCAAGTGTCCACTCGACACGTGCCATGACCGACTCGGTGTTAACGCTAAGGAATTCATAGACCAGCCTCACCATTTCCTTGTCCGTGAGCGGCCGGCGCTTGCTTCCATTGTAATCGCTGTCACTATCAGGGATCTGGAGGTCGAGGAGTGAGTCAACGTAGGAGCGGATGCCGCCATTGCTGCCTGTGCTGGTGGATCTAGACTGCTTCCGGGCAGCGATGATGGGGTTGACGAGCTTGTACACGCGGCTTAATGATCCGGATCCGGACAAGCGTAGCCACCGCCTCCAGTGTCGGAGCTTCGTCATCCAACTTGAGCCTGCAAATAAGTCAGTGTCTTGCACGAAGGTGAACACGAACTGCACCAGCTCACGCTCTATGGTACGCACGTCGCGCTCGGCAGCAACGCCGTCGCCGAAGCAGAAACGCGCGCAGACAGCGCGAACACGGAGGCGTGGAGGCTGTCCCGGACAACCAGCACTTCACCACCGGCTGCTGCCCGGGCGGAGAGGTCAGCAACGAGGGCCGCAGCTGCTTTCTGTTGGAGTGCTGCGAGCGGGTGGAGGCGCGTTGGGTGGAGGATGTCAGAGGTGAGGTTGCACCGAAGCGCCCGCCACAACGGGCCATGGGGCACACTGTTGATGCTATGGGTTCCGCTCAAGCCCGTGGGGGAAAATCGCTGCGGGGCGGTTGGCGAAGGCATCTGCGTGATCAACCAGCGTGAGCTGGACGATGGCAGGGTCGCTGACTACAATGGTTCGTTTGGTGGGAGCAGCAACACGTGAGTGATCGGTGGTGCTTCGGAGAAAGGCAAGAAAGGCCAGAACGGCTAGCCCAAGCGTCAGGAGTAGTTGCGCTAGTAGTGCTTCCATGGTTTCTAGCTTGTGCGCTGAGACGGGGAATGAAGATTGAAGGGTGGGGATGCCATTTATAGACTTTGCGGTTGCGCGCGACTGTGTCGCCGCTGTTTTCCTTTGTGCGCAACTAAGAGTAGTTACAGCTGCAGCCGCGTTAATATAAGTTGCCACCTACTCCTGCTCTACATCCGGATATTCACTAGAGGAAAACTGTTAATTTGTTATGCTCTTCTTTGACCTTAATTTGTTTTTCGTGAGTCGTGACACCGTGCTGATGAGGCATATGCCAGATTTCTATTTTTTTGATTAGTCAACCAAAATAATTTACAATTGGGCTTCTACTATATCAAAAAGCTTATTAGCGACGTGTCCAAACAGTCATTAGTTACGTGCAAAAACACATCAGTTAAATTACGTCTATGGCGTTTCAAAAAAAAAAAAAAAAAATTACGTCTATGGCGTGAAAAGATAAGCAACACATAAAAACGTGTCACTAATGATGGTTAGCATGCAGTGACACGTGTAGACAAGGTGCGTCTCTGTTGTGGGTCACGTTGGACGTGTATAGGAAAAAATGCGTCTCTAGGGAAGATCTCATAGAGACACATTTGGCTTGACGTGTCACTGATGACAATTTACAAAAACAAAAGAAAAAGGGAAAAGAAACCTACTAGAATCCTATATACTTGTCATGTTTCATCCACTCCAGCAATTAAAATTTTTATGCAAACTTTATGTAGAAAGCAATCAAATTCTCTATGCCAACAAGTACATTAAAGCAACCAAGAAATCACATCCATCTAACAACAAAAGCAGCAGTGCAGACTGTACAGTAGTTACAGGAGAAAGGAATAATTTTGCTGGGTTCAAGTTCAGTGAAGCCCAATATATAAAGGATATGGTTGTTTGACTTATTGGCCTTCTTTGACTTAAAGGATGGTTCATTGCTGAGAGAAGGTGGACTCAGCTGCAAGCTGATACATGCAAAGACCAAGACCAAGCTAATACGTAGCATTATTCGAACAATGCAGACTGCTTCCATGACATGTACACAATGCTAGAAATGATAAGAGCACTTTCCGTTTACTCAGGACAATTGGATATGTACACAGATGGAGCAATCATTAGTTGACTTTTCTAAACTCTGAGTATAGGTTCCTTCAAAAAAAAAAAAAAAAAAATCTGAGTATAGCAAAGTGATACAACTAATTAATTACACAATAACGAAAAATGTACACAATTGAGCCGAACATTGCTATTTTGACTACTGATGAGAGGATCCAATGATCAATAGTTGTAGACTAAAGGGAACACGGAGAGTACAAGTGGAAGGCCGATACAACACAACACATGTTGCTTCTCAAGTTGCTTCCTGTTGCTCTCTTTTTTTTTTTATCAGCTTGGTTTCTCCAACAGTTTTGCAAAATGTACTTGGCAAAACTTGTGATTTGCCGAGTCACAAAAACATATGCCAAGTGAAAAAAACTATGGTTCTCCAATAGTTTTGCAAATTTAGCTTGGCAAAAAAAAAAAAAGCAACATGCAGCATTCAAGTAGGGAGATGATTTTATTTTTTACGGTCAATACTCAACATGCAAGCAAGAAGAGGATTTGCCAAGTCCCTCCGAGCTTGGCATATTTGCCAAGTTAAGGATGGTTTATGCCAAGTTGCCCAAAATGCCAATCCAAATTGCAAAACTGTTGGAGACCACTTTTTCATGTTTTTGGCAAATTTGAAGAATGCAAACCTGTTTGCAAAACTGTTGGAGTTGCTCCCTTTCAATAAATTTCTGTAGGGGCTCTTCGGCCCCTCCTGTTCTTTTTTAAAAAAAAGAGCTCCATTCTTAAGAGCAATGTTCTATTTTTCGCTGTTAGATGTACAGACTTGCTACATCTCAGTAGTGGTAATATACAGAAAGGGAAAAAATGACATATAAAAGGATAAAAGATACAGTACTCACAGCCATCAAATTACTTGCAAGAAGAGGTAACATGGTATACAGCCTAACCATAGTATGCAACTAACTACCTGTGTGTCCTGCATGGTTTCATGTGCTAAATATGGATCAATTAACTAATATTTGACTAATTAGCTGACATAAATAGCAATATATAAAAATTGGGACATTATTCAATGCACAAAGTGAAAACTCACAATACAACAACCGTAAAATAGTAGTGAAAGTTCAGTTCAGTAGAAGTCGCATGCTTATTTTGACTAATAAGGTGTGGTTCCTTTTCTTATTAAACAAATTATTAGTGCAGTAGGTGGCATTGCCACAAGCAATAGGTTAGATATAAAAAGCATGTCTGGTGGGTAGAGAAGACTGAGTGATCTATTCTTACTGTACTTGCACCTGTCTACTTAATGGATCCGAGCTGAATAACAGAATACTTACATTGGATAGGCAAGCAAGGCCAGAACGGGCAGTTGCACTAATAGTGCTTCCATGGTTTTCTAGCTTGTGTGTTATGACAGGGAATGAAGAGCTCGCAACTTGATAGCTCACTTTCGACTCGACTTCGCTAGTGGCTCGGCTCGGCTCGTTTTTGTACTTTTCAACGAGCTGAGCCAACACTTTAGCTCGTGCAGTTAACGAGCCAGCTTTGTGTGCCTAATGCGCCAAGATTATTAGCTTTAGTGTTTTACTAGTTTTCAATGACTTTATGTGTTACACTTCACAATTGGCTGGACCTTGACTCTATAAACTTGGAAGTACTATGACTATTTGTTTTTTAAATAATATGGATAATCAATAATAAATTTTGAGTGCATTATGTATGATATGGAGTATGAATAATAGATGATGTTTGGTGTAGAATTACAAATACTAGTACATATTATTTATATTTGATTTATTAAGTCTTATAAATGGGTTATTATTATATTATTTCAAACTCAAACTTTAAATAATATATATTATATTTTTTATGGCTCATAAAGCCTAACAAGCCAGCTCGAGCTCGTAAACAAGTCGAGCCGAGCCAACCAACAGCTTCGGCTCGTTATCGTAACGAGCCAGGACAAGTCGAGCTGAGCTGGCTCATTAGTCTAGCTTTAGTGGGATGCTATATACTTTGAAGTTCGATTTGTCACCGCTGCAACAATAGTAATTCTGATTGCAGCGGCGTTAGAGCATCTCTCGTCGAAAATGGCAAATCTGCCATCATCAAAAGTGGGCCGCCCAACTTTGCCATCACGCACTTGGGCTGCGTTGATTTGCCATTATGAAAAGCGCTAGTTCGGCGCAAATATGCCCTGCATGCTCGGGCTAATTTTCCTTCCCGTTTTACCCTTCTCACGCCCCTTCAGTTCCACGCACGACGAGGAAGTCCCCGCCGATTTCCGCGGTCTCTCATCGTTGATCGACGAGGGCGGAAGGTCGACCGCGCTAGGGTTTGGCGCCGCCACCGCTGCCGCCCGCGACGCGCCCGATCCGCCCACACCTCCGTCCCGGTGAGCCCGACATCGCCGCCACAACCGACCCTCTTGAGCCCGACATCGCCGCCACGAGGCGGGGCTTCGCCGGGGCGGCGGGGCGCGCCAGCGAGTCGAGGGTAGCGCCCTTGCGCTAGCGGCGGGGCCTAGTCGCGGTGCTCGGCGGCGGCTCGGTGCGGTGGGTGGGCGAGGCGGCAAATCGGCGGGCGGCGGCCTGGTTGGCAGAGCGACGGGCGGCGCTCCTGGGAAATTTCACGGCGTTTCTCTCTATCCGGCCTCTCTCGATTGAATGGATAAGGGCGGGGCATGGGGGGTAAAACGGGAAGGAAAATTAGCATGGGAGCCAGCGCAGGCATATTTGCGATGGAACCGGTGTTTCATAATGGCAAATCGGCGCATCCCAATTGTATGATGGCAAAGTTGCGAAACCCACTTTTGATAATGGCAGATTTGCCATTTTCTCCCCAAGCCTCTAAACCCGAGCCCCTATTTTAATCTAGGTGCTCAATTCTATTTTTGTTGACCTAGATTTTTGTTTCCACTCCGGTGGCAACACCCAAATGAAGGCCCCCAAATTTCTTTACATAGTCATTGACACATGGGACATGTCACGTCGGTAGCTCTCCTTCTCTCTCTTTTTTCTAGCCAAGAGCCACATCTCTCGTGTTACGTGGAGGGGACCCGACCATCGGCTCGCTTCGGTCTTTGAGAGGGGTGGAGCCATGGGGGAGATGCACGCGCTGGGATAGGAGCTTAGGAGGTGGAGGCATGTGGTATAACACCCGGAAGAAAAACAACAATCCTCCGGAGGATTACCACACTACCTAACTACGTAGTGCGCGGAAGCAAAATCTCGACATCTAGGCGAAGCATAAAAATAAGTCTTCTACGATTACATACGAAGGATCCTCAAACCTAACCAACAAACCTCGGCTATTTACTACGGATACAAACTGATTGTACAACGGACTATCATATTACGTAAAAGTGATTGTTCAAAGTGTACAACATATGTGCATGCTACTCCCATCCCGCCAAGCATCCTCAAAGCTCAAGTACCTGAGATGGAGGAACAAGCGTATGAGGTTTATGTAAAACCTCAACAAGCAAACTACTTCAACCAAGTTATTTAAATCATGGTTTGATTAAGCATTAGATTTAAATTGCATAATAAAAGATCCACGAATGGGTAAATCAAGGTAAAAGATAGATCAATTAGTCCATAACACATTTAATATACTTCATAATGTATCTGTAAATAGTACAGTGCGATGCAAATGAGATTGATGCAATGCAATGCATGACTTCACTTCTACCCACACATCCCAACAAGAGGGAGTGAAGGCTGCAACCACAATGCTTATCAATGTGCGTTGCTGTACCGGTACTTACCGCACCAATTTGGCTACGGTTTCTTCCAATGCATATCAACGGAAAGAGTGTAAATGCACATGTTGCAATGTATGCACTTCAAAATACTTCATATACACCTCACAATTCATACTTTAGAAAGTAATATCACAAGCTATGAAAAATATCATCCTTCAAATTACATCAATAACTTCAATTTTAGATTATCTAGCTGGTGTTATAAACTGAAATTTAGTGGAGGCAATTCAAACAACAAAGCTAAAGCATGTGGACCACGGCACCACGTTTACTTGCCTTTACCGATGATCAAGCGAATGAGCTAGACACTCTTCGAAGGCAACAACCACCTGATTACAAGCTTATCTCAGTACCAATTTCATCATACAAACAAACAAGAAAGCAAGATACACCATAAAGCGTCCCAAACCCACTATTTAGACATCTACCGTCTCACCACCAATTGTAATAGCAGCACAGATTCTTATCTTTTTCATAGACAAATAACCATATTATAATAAATTCCCAAAATCTACCAGAACATAGAAGTTTAGGGTTACATGTGGACTGCCGCGCGTGCCAGCGTCTCCTCCTGCAATGGTTAGGGTTTAGGGTTTAGGGTTTAGAAGTATCCCACTGCTGTCATCAAGCTTGACTCCGCCAAAGATTTTGACTCCGCTGCCTGGGGTAGTTTACTGGCTGTACTGTAAGCCAGAAAATTGTCCCCGGTCTAGATCTCTTGGGCGAAGTAGCTCCTAGACACCTCTCATTTGGCAGTGCTAGCCAATTGCATTGCAATTTCTATCATTACCGTCGGACTGTACTACGGACCGGCGTAAGTTTTTCTGTTAATAAACTAATGTTGTTGTGACTACTAATGTCTGGTACTGCTGTCCAACAATATTGGAGCAAGTCCAACAGTTCCTTACCCTCGCACTCATGCAAAAATATTTGAATTGCATTGCTAATAAACTAATGTTTGCGGTATAAAATATTGATTAAAGACCGCCAATAATGACCTATGCTATAATCTGTGTATTACCAATAACATCTTAAACGCAAGATGCTAATTCCCCTTTCTGATCTTGGTCCATTGTATATACAATAATATGTATCTTAAATGCTTGGAAGTGTACGACTTAAATACAATGAAAGATCACATCAACCAGCAGAAAAAATTAAACTATGGGTGGGAACACAGGTGCCGTGCAATGACATCGACCGTCTTCTTTTCAACGCTTCCACTACAGTCATTATTGGTAATGGCAATAGGGCGCGACTCTGGCATAATATCTGGTTAGAAGGAGAGGCACCCAAGTATCTTGCGTCCAACCTTTTTCAAGCTTGAGCGCAGGAAGAACAGGACAGGACACCAGGATCTATCTACACAACGGTAATTGGGTCAGATCATTGAGAACACGCATCACAACATCCATACAAATCCTGGAGTTTGTCGGCCTATATGGATTAGATTGCAAGGTGTGCAGCTGCGATCTGATGTACAAGACACAATTACATGGAAATGGATGCTCGATGCCAACTACTCCACACACTCGGCGTACATGATACAGTTTCGCGGTTCACATAAAAAATTCCAACATGAGCTCATTTGGAAGACGCGAGCGGAAAATAAGTGCAAAATTCAGACATTGATTCTCCTCCACAACAAAACTCTAACAACGGATAATCTTCAAAAGAGAGTCTGGCCACATCAAGACCATTGTGTGCTGTGTAATGGTCCTTTAGAGATAGTTTGCATCTATCCTTACTATGCCCCTTTGCAAAAGCCGTGTGGGATTAGGTGTTGTCTTAGGGAAAATTTTCGGTGCGATGGCCACAACAAGACCCGGCATCTTTGGCCGAATGGTGGTAGCTTGAGGCAAGAAGGGTGGTAAAACAAGACCGTGAGCACTTCAACAGAATTGTGATCTACATTGTTTTTTTTTTTTTTTGAAAGATCCGGTTTCCCGGCTTTGGTTATAATAAGAGGAAGTAGAGTTTACATCAACACCACGCGCAAGGAGCGCGTCCACGTGCAGCAGACCGCTACAGTGGTAAACGAAACCACACCCACGCTAAATAACAGAGAGAACGACAACCCAAAGAGGATATAAGTCCGAGCAATCCTAGCCTAGTCTAATTCCATAGCAGCGCCTTCATCAAGGTTACGACGGCCGAACGCCGCCGCCGCTAGTCCCAAGAGGACCGAGGTTCTCACCCATGGAAGAACTGGGGGTGCGACGCCCTCAACAGGGGAAGACGGCGCCCGCAGGTCGCCGTCGCCAGGGCTTTAGCGCCCAATAGGTCCCGGTTCAGGCGTCGGCTCAGAATTCAGACCTATCGTGCGCGCCACCGTCGCCGCTGCCGGTCGTCCAGCTGGAACCTCGCCGCAGGGCCGTCGACGCGCCCGGTCGCACAATGCAGCCGCCAAAGCTGCGTCACCACCCGCCGCGTGGCGACATGCCCAAAAAACCAGCAAACGCCCGCCGCCCGCGCGGTCCACCAGCCGTACGGCAACGCCAACGCCGTCTTCGTCTTGATTATGGCCGCGGCCTCCGCGGCAGCTCGACCTCGGGAGCACAAACCGGCAAGGCGGCCGCTCTCACCGTGGAGCCCCCGCGGACTGCACCACCTAGGTCATCGGGAGGGACTCAGAGAGAAGAGAACCGCCCGCAACGCCTGCGACGGACCTAGCCACCAAAGCCTGCACCATCGGCCACGCCATCGGCCACCACCGCGACGCGCGAGCCGCCGACACGCAGCCCGCCCACCCAGCGCGGATCTGCGCCCGGCCCTGGGGCCTCGCCAGCCGCAACAAAGAAGAACGAGGAAGAAGATGGTGTCGCTGCGCCTACTGTGGATGCCGCGCCAACAGCCCGGGGCCCCAAATCCAGGCTCGGGCAGAGGAATCCAGAGCCCGGGCCACACGCTGCACCACCCATGGCCGGCCGGCCGCATCGGAGCCGCCCCCCAGCCCTGGGGGCGCTGGATCCGATCGCGGAGTGCGGATCTCGACCGCCCCGCCCCCCGGGTGAGCCCAGTCGGGTCGCCGCGCCAACGAGCGAAGAGGAGAGGGGCAGCAGAGGGAGCCGACGCCGTCACCATCTCACCGCCACGCCCGCCACGGCCGGCCGCCACGCCACGCGTCGATGTAGATCGCCAAACCCCCACGCAGCTCGGCCGTGACCGCACCACGCCGGTCGCGCCCGGTCCGCCGCCCACACCACGGAGGAGGAACGGGACCCCGCCGCCACCATCCCCGCGGGCGCGGCCTTGCCCGGCCCGGCTCGGGGGGGCGGAGGTGGTAGAGGGAGAGGAGGGGAGGTCGCGCAGCGGCGGTTAGGGTTTTCCGCCCGACGCCCGCGTGGGGGCGACACGGGGAGCAAGCGTTTCGTCACGGTTTTGGATGTACTGTTTGATTTCGTGATCTACATTGTCATTATGTGAAATCTGTAGAAGCGAGAGGAATAGGAGAATCTTCGATAACGTTTTCATGCCTGCACAGCAGGTGCCTCCTTAACCAAAGAGGACATAGTGCAAAGACAAAAGGGCTTCAAACTTTTCAGTGTAGCCAAAGTAGCAGTGGAGCAGGTGCTTTCTCTGTTTGGTCATAATACCACTGTGTTTAGGCATATATGATGCCATGTACCTAACCTCTTTTCTCTTACTTAATTGAGTGACGGAGCTCGTGCCTTTTCCTTAAAAAAATTATATATTAGTCTACAATTGCAATGACTCATGGCCTCTTAATAATTGTATTCTCACGGGAACATAATTTGATGTCTATTCCATAGACAGAACTGAATTGGTTATGTGCCCTTGGACAGAAACTAAGATAGAGACTCATTTACAAATTGGCAAAGATCCAAGCAGGGCCAGTTCGCTCCAACCATTGCATGCGAGGCAAAGCCACGCCTGTGTTTCTAGTCCATACGCAATATGCAGTTTTGATAAGTTATCTGGAAAAAACAAGGGATTGAAAAGAAAAGTTAGAAAGGGAGAAAAATCTGTTCTTTTTCCAATTAATTGACACATCTACTAGGATAATATAACCATTAATGAAAAAGTATGTATGCATGTACTGTGTTGTAGACTCCTCCGGTACATAAGTGGACATTTATTTTCAGTTTAACACTGCTGCAATCAAATTGATTACTATGAAAAAGAATTGTTGGCTATACATACCTTGTTTATCATGGAGCAAGCAGCCCAGATAAAATTCCACCAAAGATGAATCCTCGAACCACTTATTTGATACAAACCTGCAAGGTGGGAATTCAACAAATAGTGTTTAAGATCTTCAGTAGTACTACTATAACAATCAACAAAGGCATTCATTGTGTTGGATGTAACTAAACAGCAAGAATTCAGTCTGAAGGAACACGTACTTCCTGTTGCAGTCTGATCTGTTGGATAAGTCGACAGTTGAAATCTGCCACACTATATGTCCAGCTGCAGCTGCCAGAAAAGGATAGTATGGCCATGCTGCTCCACATATTTGAGAGAAGCAGTCAATCTAATGTGAACTTGTATATATTGCTATTAACAAATGTGATGCTAGGCACCAACCAAGGTGAGCATTGTAGCCAGTGAGTGCTAAGCTGCCAATACATGCAGCGCCAAAAGCCACTAAGCCAATACTTGGTATTATCTCCAAACCTTACGGCTGTACTCTTAACTCCTGCTTTGGGGTCATCCTTTCTGTCCTAAAATGCACGCACACAACAAATGAAAATACCACAATTCAAGGTGATTTCCAATTGGAAAAATAGCCGAACAAATATAAAATTAGCACAATCAATAAATACCTGATGTGCGTATATGGTGTCATAAACCAGTGTCCAACATATGCAAGCAAAATACATTGGAAGGAGGACATGATAATCAAGCTTTGTTCAATAGCAGCCGATCCTAGGAAAACGCCCCAGTTCATCGCGAAGCCAAGATAGGCTTGAGGCTGTTATATAATATAAGTGTGGATTAGAGGAAAATATATGTGGACTCTACGGAAACAAAGGATAATTTACTTGAAGCTTCATCTTGTGTTTCATGCATACCCAGTAGGTGAGCCTCTTCATCAGGGGATAAGAGAAAAATAGAACAAGCCAAGAAGTTCCAAGAATAAAGCTGTAATAAGAATTTGACAAACAAATACAGATAAATATTGATATATATACTAGCAAAGGAAAAATAATTCATATATAATTTGAGCTACTGCTAGAGAATTACTTTATGGGCTTAGTGAAACATAGACCAAGAAGATTTTCTACTCGTCCATAATGTTTGAATATGGATAAAATTTTTGTAGTTGGGTCAATGTTTGTATAGCATCTATGTTTTATCAATAGATCCACACTTATACTGGTAATTAGTACCCATCCTTGTTCCCATAGAGCTTTCAGTTATCCCAGTTGCTTTCTCCACATACTTTATTTTTGTCATCAATGTTGACTCTTTATTATTCTTAGTTCTCTTTATAACCGCATTCTCAGTTTTTAGCCTGTACATGACAGGCACGTACTATCCTCACCGTTAACAATGCATCGAGATATGTGCAATGGGAGAGAATGTGCTCAGCATGGGGAGAGAGTGCTGCAGCAGCATGGGAAGAGTGTTGCAGCACGAATCTTATAGCATGTTTGAATGATGGAGATAGTACATGCTGGGCATGTACATGCCACGTTGTATATTCGTTACTCCATTGTTATTGTGCGATCTAAGGGTTTCCTTTTTTTCTGCCGACATTTAGATATATCGTATTTATCCATAGGTGCGAAAAAAATCCAGGTGTTCTGATGGATCATGACATCTATATTTTTTAGTTATGTCACCATTACATAAAAATGTCACAAAAGAGTGACCACAACTCAAGTGCAAACTAAACGTAATTTCAATGTAAAGTAGTTGTAACTAGAGATTAGAAAAATTCATGAATAGGTAGGCTAAAACCCAAAATTTTCCTTACCTTATATACTCATCATCAATTCATTATTGATCACAGATTTTAGACTCATCATTACATCATATCTATATTTTCATGATAATATTTTATTTAATTATAGTTTAGTGATGCATTAACACTTTGCCTTTATAGTGTTGAAATATTTGGCAATTTCAGATTAATTTCATAAAATAAATCATGTCGAACTGAATGACTAGATTAAGCATGTGTAGCAAACTAGCATGGTTCAAAATCATAACACGGTCGTAGCAAGATTGAACAAACATATAGCATAGCATGATCATAGCAACTAGTGTAAACAAAACTTGTATACCGCACAGTTGAATAGATAGACCATGATGAACAACAATATTAGGTGAGGTTCTGAAGGCGAAGTCGAGGTCTTCGGATCGTTGTCGCCTCGTCGTCGATCGAGAGGCGGTGGAAGACATAGAAGAAGGCGGCGATGAAGGCGACACCAAGGCGTAGCACCTCCTATCCTCGATGGTAGATGAGCCATGATGAAGAATGGGAGTAGTCGGCGAGGGAGCGCTTCCCAAAACCTTATTCGCCTTCTCGGTGCGGGATCGCAAAGATGACGGTTTTGGAGACACTGCTTTCGCCCGATCGTTGGTGCACTTGAGCGATCAATTTGGAGATTGGTGACGGTGGCGCAACAACGAGAAGAGGCAAAACCCTAATTATTGACTAGATACGTTTTTTAGCGTGCATGGTGGTATGCTTATGTAGTCCGGGTAACCGACTTCATGACACAATCACGATCTAAACCATTTAGGACTATGCATATTATGTCCATGGTGGTATGACACAATCCGGCGAGCGCGGATGTATGGAGTTCCCTTTCTTCTTCTCACACTAGACTTGAGAAGGTGAGAACAACTTCCATATTTAAGTTGGTTCACTCCACCTTCCATTAACAAGGTGCTACCAAAGGATTCCACTTCTCCTCTTTGCACACATATGAATGGACCTTTGAGATTTATTTAGGAATTTTAGAATTTGTTATCGCTCGCCACCATCCATAGCGGCGGCGGCGAAACCCTAAATCGCCGCCCGCCGGTTCGGTTTCGCCGGTTCGTCGCCCTAGCTTCACCTTAAGGTCATCGCCCGAACCGTGTTGGCGTAGTGACACCGTCAAGCCTTTTTCTCTCTCCGTTTTCCCCTTGTTTCTTCTCCAAAGATGTCGACCGGATTGTGCAGGTCGGAACCGCTCGCCATTTCGAAGTCGTGCGGCGTCGGCGTTCCGTACTCGCCCTCGATTTTGTCCTAGGTGAGAAGCCCTCGACCTCCCCTATCGATTGGTACCGGCCGCGTCGATTTGGTGGCGGAATCACCCCGTGTCGACTTCGCCGGCGAGCTCTACTCACCGCCCGGCGATGGCGCCACCATCTTCTTTGTTTCCGGCAAAGTAGCGCCGCCCCCTTGAACCTCCATTTAATCTCGGCCATCAGCTCTAGATCCCACGGCCTAGATCCAAGGATACCCTTTCGGGTGGCCTTTTGTTTAGGAGACCTCGCCGTCTACCGTTAATTATGTATAGGTCTCTGGATCCGATTTATAAATGAATTTTATTTGTTTTAATCCCGAAATCAACTTGATCTATTTATAGAAATGCCATTATATTCAAATGCCCATAACTTCTTCATTTTAAATCCGTTTTGGCCCATTCAAATTGCGTTGGATTTGTAATTTCGTAATATAGATGATTATATCTTTTTCCATTAGGTTTTAAACTTTTAAATTTCATGGTCATATTTGGTTTATTATTTTATTCATGCAAATCTTATAAATTGCATATCTTCGCCATTTAAGTCCGATTTCGGTGACCTTTACGTCGATGTGATCGTAGCGATGCGTAGATTTGTTTTATAAACCTTTTATATTATTTTCTTGCTGTTGGTGTACTGTTCTAACTATAGCCCTTTATTTGCTTCCGTGTATGATTGCTCGGATGATTGTGTGTTGATGCTTGATGATCGAGATTAGCGGTGAGCAATTCGTGGATGATCAAGAAGGTTTCTATGAGGAAGACCAGCAAGTATCGCGAGGAGTTTGATAGCCATGGCAAGTATAGTTTTGGGATATGCTAGCTTTAAACCATGATCATATGACATGATTAATGTTTATGCACTAAATGTTAAATGTGAATTGTTTAGCAACATGTGAACTTGTGCGTATTAGCGTCTGCGGGATAACAAAACAACCGTGAGGGCTACATGGCTCGGGTTTTAGTTCACTATGAGGACCTTGTTTAACTTGTTAGTGGTTATCGAAAAAGGCGTTAGGGTAAACCAAACTGTGGATCCCCGTGGAGGGTTGTATCACATGGAACCGCCGCAGACCGTGGATCATTTGCGATTGTGTCACATAGAGGCGACGGAAGATACCTAGCGCCCCTAGCATGTTAGATGAACCTTTGAAAGACTTCATAGTGAACCCGCCGACCGTCCTAGGAAGAGGGTTAAGAGGTCGGCGGGCCTCGGCGAAAGGGCAATCCACGGCTCCACGGTGAAAGTGTACACCTCTGCGCAGAGTAAAAGCGGTATATCACCGCGTGCTCACGGTCGGCCACGGCGGCCTTGGAACCTTTGCATTGAGATGATGACCTATGCTTGTTTAACAACTTATAATTTATCATTTATGCTCTACATTATTATGTTATAATGATCATGGGTTATGAGTAACATATTGCCTTGCTATTCTTGCCGAGGTTGTCATGGACTCATACTTGCAATTTCCCACTCAAACCGGGGAAGATTGCACGAAAGTGCTAGAATTTTGAGGGGAGTCGGGCTTGTGATCAACCGGTCGGTTTGTCCCTGTGGAGTGGAGGCTTCATCCCTGGGATCGAGTGTCTTCCATTGTTCATGCTTTGAGGTTATCTTTTTATATTAAGTTCAAGATTTATTTATTAAGCATTATGTTTTTATATTTCCATTAATTGTGACTATATGTGAAAATTGACTTCCTAGGCTCACATATAGTGTGTATCTGGTTTTGTCCTTAAAACTGGGTATTACAATTGGGAGCAGTCGCGTGAAGAGCGCTTCCCAAAAACCTTATTCTCCTTCTCCCGGTGTAGGATCGTAAAGACGACGGTTTCTGAGACCTGCTTGCCAGGTCACGATTACGCGAACGAACGATCGGTTGGAGATTGGTGACGGCGGCACAACAGCGAGAAGAGGCAAAAATCTAACTATTGAGTGGATATGTTTTTAGTGTGTCAGGTGGTGCCTTATATAGTCGGATAACCCGATCTTGTGACACAATCATGATCTAAACCGTTTAGGACTATGCAGATTGTGTCCGTGTAGGGACCTGTGACCAACAATTAAAAGCGCAAAAGAGACCGTGCTCCCGCAAGGAGAGGAGCTAGATTTTGGTGGACCATTCACGCGGGTGCCACGTGCCCGGCTTTGCTTTGAGGCCAGGCGCACACATGTGGAGTTCCCTTTCTACTTACGGCACTAGATTTGAGATGGTGAGAACAACTTTCATTTTAAATTGGTCCACTCCACCTTCCACTAGCAAGGTGATACTAGAGGATTCCACTTCTCCTCTTTGCACACATATGAATGGACCTTTGAGATTTATTTAGGAATTTCAGAATTTGTTATTGGGCCAAGCCCATGAAAACATATAGTTTAATTAAATTTATCCTATTTATTTTCTCACTAATTTGACATTGTGGTATTCTATAGTCCTTATTTAATGTGTATTTGGATAGTCAAAAAATACTCCAAAACCTATTAAATTTGTGTTTATAACTTTCACAATGAAGATTATGTCTAACATACCTTTTGTTATTTAGTTGACTAAGAAAGGCGAGCCATAGTAGAACACGAAATACAAGGAAGTAAAATCCTTGAGCAGGTGTTAGAGCACCTGATGCAAGAGGCCTGGTTTTTGTCCGCTCAACCTACAAGGAGAGCATACATGCTTATTAGGGGTGTTTGGTTAGAAAAGTCCTAGGACTTTTTAGTCCCAAGGACTATTAAAAAAGTCTCTCTAAGAGAGTCTTTTTGGGACTAATGGAGGAAAAATCCCTAATAGTCCCTCCCCTGTTTGGTTACTTTTTTTTTTTTTAGTCCCGGGGACTAAAAAGTCCCTCAAACCAAACAGCCCTTTAATCCCATGCAACTGTCATAGAAAATTCATTCATAATAAGTAGTAGTGACCACTGGTGGCCGTTGTTAAACGAAGGAATAGGTGACCACTGGTACTTTCGACTAGGAAGGGAAATAGACAGACGGCGATCGGCGGCCGCACTGAAAGTGTGGCTCGAGAGCGAGAGGCTAGCGATTGCACACTGCAGAGAACAAAGCGACGGTTGCAAGCACATGGCCTGCCCATATCTGAGAGGGTGTTTGGGGCGGCTCGGCTCCTATTTTTTTCGAGTTACGCTCCACAAACTCTACCATGAAGCAGCTCTATAATGGAGTTTGTGGAGGCGTGTGGTATTGTTTGTCACACGGCTCTACTCCATCTCTAAGAACCAATTGTTTTCATGCAAATAGTCTATTATACTCTTAATTGAAATTATACTTGATATTAAACAAACAAATAATAGAACATTATCCATAATTCAAGTACAAACAATTGTCGCATAAATTATAAATAATAAAAAAAAATAAACGAAGGCCATAATTCGAATCCAAAGCAATAACATCCGCTTCCTCTTGACTGACTTTTCCACGATGGAAACAAGATTGTCTCCTCATTGTAAACAATTTTGAGTAACCACCGTACACGTACTGTGCAACAAGAGTGTGTTGCAGTCATGCCTGACGTACGTGTACATGGCTTAGGTACGGGCCTGACGTACGTGTACATGGCTTAGGTACGGTCGTGGTGTTTTCACGGTGGCGTCAAAAGGGATTAAGGAAAGTGATATGCGATTAATGAGTGGTAATGTGAGTAATTATCTTACGACTCTTTGTGGGAGTATATAACTCTAAAAGCTGGAGTATGCCTTGAGGTACTCGTAAAAAACATGAAGTTGACCTCCAGCTCCATCTTTTTGGGGGCGCGAGTTTCTAGAGCTGAGAGTGTTTGGCACCGCGGAGCTGGAGCACACTGTAAAAGTGGGAGCGGAGCAATCCCAAACACCCCCATAGTATGCCAAGACATTGTGGTAGCTTATCTTGTCCTTGCTCTTGAATCAATATATGCTCGTTCTAAATTATCATATTTTGATTTTTTTCTTGGTATACTATTTTACTATATAATTAAACTAAATATAGTATATATTTAAGTGCATAACAAAACAATGTGGGCAGAAAAGCTAAATTATTCTATAATTTGAAGCTCACATTTTCTGTGAGATCAAACGATGTTAAATTTGATCATCTAAACATATATAAAATATATTAATATATATAATATGTAATAAGTATCGTTACTGATTAGACTAAGCATGAAACTACTTCTTGGAAAACAGGATCTATATTCTTTTGAGGATGGAAGAGTACCAGTATGGATCAATATAAAAACTCTTATGTTCAAATATATTTCCTCCGAAAAATGATCATAGATCAGGTTGGTTAGGTCCCTTGTGGTGGAATCTGTCACTTTCGGATTCAAGTCCTCGACTTGGCAAGGGTGCTCACATTTTGCTGGATTTATTTCAGGATTTACCGACGATATGTTTTTAAGTAATGGGGCGGCGTTCCGTCGACAACGAGACACCTATCTACTACACCTATATAGACAAACCCTACTAGCTAATTCTCTCAACATGCAAGCTAGACACCTCATTATTCCACTAATAGCCCCACTAGCTAATTCTTTCAACATGTAAGCTATCCACCTCACCATTCCACTAGCAGTCGCATTTATGGTCAACTAGCATTTGCAATTATAATCTACATGCAAGCAAGACACATCATCCACTAGCATTATGCCATGTCATATACTAACATTAACTTATAATTGTTTATCCCTTTATATAAATAATCTTATTCCAAACCATCAATAATTTTTAAGGCAACGCATGGGGTATTGCTTTCTTGTTCCTTGAGGCCTTAAGGTTTTTGTGTTGGGAATTCTCATTAAATAACTCACATGTTTATATCTTTATTTCTATTGTCAAATGATCAACTCACATGTTTATATCTTTCTTTTCATCATTAAATGATCACTAAAAACTAACCTTAAATTCCCGTGGCAATGCGCGGGGAATCCACTTGAGTATTGTTTCTTGATCCTTGCAACCTTAAGGTTTTTGTGTTGGAAATTCTCATTAAATAACTCACATGTTTATATCTTTCTTTCCATCATCAAATGATCAACTCACATGTTTATATCTTTCTTTCCATCATCGAATGATCACTAAAAACTAACCTTAAATTCCCACGGCAATGCGTCTAGATTTTCTTGAAGTTACATATATTATTAGAAGACAAACACCGAGGGTATGTTGGATCATTAGCAGGTTATTACTTTCTCAAATTTATTCTTACCAGAAACTGATAATTTTTGTGTTGTACATTAAGTTCCATAAGATTATACTTCAGAAATTAGTGACCTATGTTTTCTTTGAAGTTGAAAATCCAAGATTAAGATGATGTCTTTTCTTTAGTTCATTATTGAAATTATTTTTAAATTCCTCTTAGCTAGATTAAATTTACCACCTAGTTGTGTATATATAGTGTTACTTGACAGTCAACACCATATAAACCTTTTATTTGCACCAGAACACTGCTTGTAACTCCCTTAGTCTCTTCATCCGAAAATAAACGCATATCTCATTTTTCATTAAACTAAATCTATATATAAAACACTAATATTTATGATATATAATAAATACTATTGCATTATCTTAGAATATGTTATATTAAGCTTATTTAGAGATCTAACTACTGGTCTTAATCAAACGAGATATGGACTGAGGTAGTAGCAAAATTTTAATTTGGTTTGACGATTGCGACAACCTTAGCTTAGAGTCTAGGCTCTGACAATACAGATGGACTGAGGTAGTACCAAAATTTTAATTTGGTTTGACGATTGCGACAGCCTTAGCTTAGAGTCTAGACTCAATACAGAAGAGAAGTCACCTTCTTATCAATGTCTCGGTCGAGAAGATCATTGACTGTGCAAGCAACACCCCCTTAAGACGATCGAACCAAATCCAAACAGTGCCAACATTTTTATGTCCGGGATTTCTCCTTTCTTTGATGCTATTGTAATTGACCTGTGATAAAGAAGAGCAATTTTTCTGGCGAATAAGATCAAAGGTAGCTTTATTGCAGCCTCTGGACATAACAATACATTGTGCATCTGTGCTATATGTGATATACAATCAAAAGTCATTACACATAAACTAATCAATACCTGCAACAAATGTAATTAACGATTCCAATATTCACACAAATTCTTGTAAACTTGTTAATGGAGGCCACCATCTTAACTTTTCATACATATGAGTAATAGTTTAACATAGATCTCGATCATGGTTTTAAAATTTTATAGTTGTAACATTTTTGAAGTGCTAATAAAAGGATAAAATCCTATATACTCCTAAATGATTGTATGGTGCAGTTAGAGAGAGATGTTACTGCTGAGTAGTAGGTCTCTAGTTCCAGTTTCAAGAAGCACCAAATTAAATATAATCGTCCTACAGTATACGCACGTAGATAGGATGGGATAGCGACCTACGGGTAGGTGAATTCCAGTAAGGAGACATACCAGATGCAGGGCCATGCGTATAGCCAAATGGCGTCAGGCTTGTCGAGACGGGCAAGCATCGCATAGGGCTTCGCCGCCGTGGGGAGCAAGGGGTGTACCCACGACGACGGTGTATGTTGCATTGGTGGTGGAGGCTCTGATGAGGCCGAGATCCTCCTGTGCGTGGCCGCCACAGGCATAGCCATACCCTCCCGATCCCAGATCTTGATCGGCGCCGGCGCACCGTAAATGTTTCCACCAAGCGCTTGGGATCGTTGTTTGGCACCAGCTGTGAGCATTCTAGGCGATTGTAGTACCGAGAGGGCAGACCCCCGGTAGAAAGCCATGGATGCAATTACTAATCAGAGAAGAATAAAGTACTAGAGCTGGATCTTTTTATTTTTTTGTGGGAGACTAGAGCTGGATCGATCGCGCAAGTACTGCTAGTCTTTGATCGGAGAGCAGCAGCCCTTGGACAAAGGTTTTGTGCCAGAAGAATGAATAATCTCGTCTTCTTCATTTATGATACTCCGAGCAGCAATAGTTGACGTTGTTGCAATACCACTGCAGCAAGACCAACAACGTGGCTGACTCCTAAACAGCCTGGCTGCTAAGGGCTGACTAGAGTAAGCACCCGAAACTACGCTGACCACGATTTATTTATATATAGATAATATGTGATATGTATACGGCCAGTATGACTCAATAAAGAAAAAAGTCTACATAACCCCCAATCCATTGCACCTGGTCTACTTCACCCCCAAACCTATGAAACCAGGTATTTAACCCCATAAACTTTACAAAACCGTCTAAAGAACCCCTATAGTGGTTTTGCATGGCGGTTTTTGTCATGTCGGATTATGAAGGGAGCAGATCCGATTGCAGGTGGGTATGTTCCGTGGCTGTCCGCCAAGCGCCTGCAAAAGTCCTTTGCGGGCTTCATGGCTGACCCAAGATAGAGCCGTTAATTAGCATTTTGAGGGCTGTTCGGCAATCAACATGCCCTTCCACCCTCTCTCAGTCGCTCTCACTAGGTCCAACCACTTACAAGCGGAGCCCACTTGAGGAGGGCCACTTGTCATTCATCCACGTCAGCGTCAAAGTCCATCTCAGTGCCAACATGTCAAAACCACCATGCAAAACTACTATAGGGGGTTCTTTAGAGGCTTTTGTAAAGTTTAGGGGGGTCAAATACATAAAGAAAACGATTATTCCTAGTAAAAAGACGGTTGTATAGTTCTTGTTTGGACTAATTAATTTTAAAATGAACTAACAAGACTACTCATTGGTTGTATTCTTGACATCAGAACAACCGGTTGCAGCAAAACGAATATGGCAACAATATGAGCATTCACATCCAGAACCACCAACTTAGAGCCGGCTATGACTATTTTTATTTTTAAAACCCATTTTCAAATACTTTTCAAGTCATTTTAAATCTTTTGCACTTTTGATCAAATCCAAACAATACAAAAATTATACAAATGCAGCAGCATGTATGCACAACAATATTGCTAAACCAATCATAAATTTTAATTTAATAAATAATTTTTATTTCCTATGTTTCATCAACACCAAAAAATACATAATTAAATCATTTTTATCCTACTATTCCCAAAAGTGTAAATTTTTAGGGTGTTACAAAAAACTTGTAACAAGTTTTTTTCTCTCTCATATGAAGTCCAAATGCTATGGTTTTTTGCTAAAATTTTCTAAACTCATAATCTATTAGTGTATTCATTTTGTGTAGAACCTTGGTATTAATTTTAGTTTTAACCATTCAGAGTTTGCCATGTACATGCATTTGTATATTCGATTAATTATTTCTTTAATGTATTTTCTTTAATTGTTATCCTAAAGGATGGACTACAGGAAGGCTTGGATGAATGGCACGTTAAGGTGGAAGGTAGATTTCCGTGAAGAGCTGGATAAGTTTGTTGAAGCCGCTAAGAATCGTGCGAAGACATTGACACAAAATAATGATTTAATAATATGTCCGTGTCACGATTGCAAGAACGAGATAGCATGGAGAAACGTGGAGATCATCGGATCAAATACACGAGGATTTGTTAAGGACTACACAAACTGGATTCATTGTGGTGAAACTATTGATGATGGCGACGCCGATGATCTAGGAGATGACCTCGAAAACCCTAGAGCGCTTGTCCCGGTACTCAAACGAGCTTGAAGCGGGAATGAACCAGGGTGACAATGAACAACGAGGTGGTGATGGTTGGTGCGGTGCGGACCACGGTGATGTTGATAATGATGGCGAGCACGTGTCGGGGATGAAGATGACGGTGATTATTTGGAAGAAATGCTTAAGGCCATTGGACCCGAAATATTAAGAGTGTGAAAGGTCTATAAAACCTAGAGAGGGTGAGAACAACATCGAAGAAAGCGTGTCTAGTGTTAAAAGGGTTGTGTGACACACCGTTTCTTTGCTACATTTTGTTCTTGAGCTACTCATCTTGAAGGCTAATTATGGCTGGTCGGACTATAGTTTAAATGATCTGTTGTGTCTCCTATTATGGTTGCTATCACAACCAAACTCAGTTCCTACCACTACCTACCAAGCAAAAAAGGTTATCATCCATTAACGATGAGTTCAAAAAATCCATGCATGCCCTAAAACATTGTATCTTTTTTGTGGTGACACATTGTTGGGTTCTAACTTTTATTTTTAAACTTTCATCCCAAACTTTGAAGTTGCGTAATAAATTCGGATAACAAGAAATGCCAATGGCTTACTGAAACAAAGCATCAATTCAAGAAACATACAAATAGAGCTCACGGAGGAGATCGGGGTGACTTCAAGAAGACCCAGCGGTACAAGAAGAAAAGATCAAAGAAGAAAGCGTGAAGCCTCTCAAGTATCGTGCGAAGTTGGAGGCGTCAACCGAGAAGTCTGAAAAAGAACCAAGTGCCCTGAACTTTGGGGCTTAAGACGATGAAAATGACGCCAAATAAAAGTTGAAGATAGATACTCACTAATGTAAACTTCTGTAATTTTTCTTATTGTAAGTCGCCCCCCTATAAATACCCTCGACATCTTTTTTGTAAGAGCCATGTTGAATGGCCACTTTGTAAACCATATCATTGTCTATAAAGTGTTGGCTTGTTAATTCACCCAACATCTTCATGCCCACCGTTTGTATGTGTCCCGATCTATCTCACGACCACCAAGGAACATGGCAAGACCACCCAAGAACAAGACAACAAGTGCCAATGAAGAAAGACAAATAGAAGATAGAGTACCACAATCAAGTTTAAGACAACTTAACAAGATAAGATATTCCACAAGACAATGAAAGCAACGAATCATGAAGACTCGAGAGTCTAGAAGAAGAGCTCAGAGAAAAAGAAAAAGAACTTCGAAGCTTGCAAAGCTAGAACCAGAGAAAAGACTTTGAAGCAAAAGAATAGAAGAATTTGAAGCAAAGATAAGATGGCTGAATGAAGAACTCAGCAACCAAGAAAACGAAGTCACAATCACGGATGAACCAAATTCAGCCCAGCAAAAGCATTCAAGACAAAGAAAAGCTTGCAATCACGGTAGACCCAGAGTCTCCGCTCTCAAAAAACCTACAAATGGCAAAATGGCCAAAAGGCTTCAAGTTCAATATTATCTCAACCTATGAAGGTCTAACAGATCCAAGACAATTTCTCATGAGCTTTGAGTCAAGAAGAGGAGATGATACAACCCTAGCAAAAGCTCTCATAATGGCAATGAAAGGATCAACTCAAAAACGGTATTCTTCGCTCAAACCAAGATCAATGAAAAGCTGGGAACAACTAAGAACAACTTTACTAGTTGATTTTCAAGGATTCCAGCACACAAGGGCTGACAAGCGGCGGCGATTTATTTGACATCAAGCAATATCCCAAAGAGCCAATAATACAATATTACAAGAGATTCATACAAACAAAGACATAAATACCAAATGTACCGGCACAAAGTCGTCATTATAGCCGCCACAAGGCGCCTCAGAGCTGGACAATTGTCTTCACACTTGAGAAGAGAAAGACCAACAACAGTTGCACAACTTTACGAAGAATTCTATAAACATGTGTTGTATCAGCCTTCCACTTGTGCCCTCTTTTTTCCCTTTAGCCTGCAACTATTGATCATTGGTTCCTCTCATCAGCACTCAATAGTCTGCAACTATTGACCACTGCAACAAGTCCAATTAAGTTAGTACTGTTGGCAGTGCTAGCCAACTAATAAACTAATGTTGTTGGACAGGACCAATTATTATTGATAACCAATGTTGTTACTACTGATGTCTTGGGTTCTCATCACCATATGGTTGGAAATATGCCAAAAATATGCACTACCAATCCAACATTTGGCCGGTCGATCTGTTGGTGATTCTGTATGTGAATGCTCATATTGTTGCCTTATTCGTTTAGCTTTTTAGATAATGGCCTTATTCGTTTAGCTGCAACCGGTTGTTGTGATGTCAAGAATACAACCAATCATTGCTTTGTGGAATTCTCCTGCGGGTCCTATACTCGGTCCGAATTAGAATGCTAATAATCAAAGCTATACCATCTTATAATTAAGTATATAGTCATAGCCGGCTAATTTGTAAGGATCCTCAATCATTGACCATGTCTAGCGCAGGCTTACCACCTGAGAATTAAGTATAATCATTGCCGGCTCTAGCATAACCTGCAAACATGTTTCAATGGTCTACAATGCTCGCAGCTGATGTTGCCTTATTTTAAAATTATTTTGTCCAAATAAGATCAGTTCTGATGCTGCTCGGAGTATTATAAATGAGAAGGGACGATTCATTCTTCTTGCACAAAACCTTTCTCCCAGGGTAGCTCCGTTCAAAAACTAGCTGTGTACACTTGCATAATCGAACGAGCTCGAGTACTTGTTCTCCTCTAATTAATGATTGCATCTATGGCTTCCTACCGAGGGTCTGCCCTCTCGCTACTACAATCGTCAACAATGCTCACAGCTGGTGCCAAACAACGGTCCCGGAATGTTTTGTGGAAATATTTACCGCACGCCGGCGTCGATGAAGATCCTGGACCGGGGGTATGGCTATGGGTATGGTCATGCATCGGAGGATCTCGGCCTCGTCTGCAGAGCCTCCAGCACCAAGGCAGCATGCACCGGCGTCATGGGTAGACCACTGGCTCCCAACAGCAGCGAAGCCTTATGCGATGCTTGCCCGTCTCGACAAGCCTGACGCCATCTGGCTCTACGCATGGCCTTCCATCTGGTATTGCCTCTACATCTGCGTATACTTAATAGAATTCACTACCGGGATCGTACTCCGCTAATATCTATGATTCGTTTAGTCATTTATTTATTATCATTAGTATTGGTATTAGTATTAGAGTGTTGTAACCGGGAAATTAAAAAAAATACATGGCTTACTTTTAAGCCGTTGCCATGTTCATTAATTATTTATAGTTTAGTATGATACATGTCCAAATAGGACTTGGTATGTACAATCTTTAATAGGACCACAGGCCTACTAAAATGGTGGGACCATAGGCTCGATATGTCTAATAAATTGGTGGGATCGTCACAAAAAAGAAGGCATGATCTTTTTAATTAAGGGTAGAATAGTAAATTTATAATAGAAGAATAATGTTATTCAGTAGTATAGCTGGGGGTGGATGATTGAGAGTTAGGCTGTGTTTGGATTGTTTGGATTGGGGTTTTACTGAGTTGAAGTGGGTTGGCCCAAATTTACTGTTTGGTTTGGAGGCTATCAAAACTGCTCGGTAGGAAATATCCGCACTAGGGTTCTGGGTGCTGGTGATCCTCGTCTTCCGCGCATGCAAAAGAATAAACAAAAATGGATAAAAAAAAAAAGAATAAACAAATGATCTCAGCACATAGTACCATTGGCCATGTTCACTTCCTGAAAAGTGATCCCAAAAAGTGCCCGGCCACAGCTGAAAAGTATGAGACGAATCTTTTTAAGCCTAGTTAGTACACGATTGGACAATTTTTTTTCCACAATGGTAAAACCGAATTTCATTACGATTGTAACGAAATTACAAAAGTGCAGCAGTTTTAATTAATTGTAACGATTGTTTTTCACTTCCCCTCTCCCCCTATGAACACCTAGTATAATTATCAAATACAAACGAAAAATGCTACAAAGTAGCCCAACCCAAAATATTTCACCAACTAAACACACCCTAAGCACGTGTGCCTAATTAAACCTGTTGCTCTTGTCGGGATGGCTTACTGAGAAGAATTGCCCAAATGCTGATTGTGATTCCGTTAGATTCTCTGTTGTCAACAAACTGCTGGACAATGGGCACCAAAACAGAAAAGGGGTCCGGTTGTTGCTGCTACAGTACAGAAAGTAGTTAAGCAAGCTGCTACCTCTGGTCTCGAAATTAAAGGAAAATATATTGTGGCTCATTGATTCTTCATTTCAGGTATTTGCATGAACATGTCACATTTTATTTCAGACATGTACAATAAGCTTAAAAATGAAACACCACTTCCCTAATGAGTTTGTTAACGGCAAATTGGCAATGTGCTGATGATAAAATTATTATCAAAACTTTATAATGAATACCAAAACTATGACATGATAGATTAAAATAATTAGTTGATTGCAAGTCTACCATTTCATTCTATAACTAAAAAGAAAACATAGCTATTGATGTTTTATCATTTTCTATAAAATATTAAACTATAATTTATTTTATGATCATAATCATGATATTAATAATATAAGTTAAGATTGACAATAATATACATGAATTAAAGTTCAATCTTAGTAGATTCTTTTCCGTTGTAAAGTGCAAAAACATTCACTCATACATATATATCATAACCAACAATTTTCATATAATCCATTTGTTTGATTAGTTAGACCATTGGTTGATCGATTTTTTTAGAAAATAGTTTTCTTTCCATTTCAAATTATAAGTCAATATTTTTTCTTTCTAGGTTCATCCATTTAGTTATTATGTATTTACATAACTAAAATGGATGAACCTGGAAACTCAAAGTGACTTATAAAATGGGATGGAGGGAGTAAAAGGACATTTATGATAATATTAACTCTATCAATAATATAGCAGTGGGAATATTTGTTTCTTCGTGAAGAGTCAATTATTGTCATTGTTATTTGTTTTGTATATGTTTATGAGAAAGGTGGAAGAACTAAATCACGAAAACATAAGGATATAGCAAAATGGAAAAAGAAGAAAAGGACATGTTATGAAACAGGACTCCGTATCGAAGCAGGAAGCAAAATGAATTCTACATAAAAGGAAAAATAATATAGGACACAGCATGCTAGGATTTTTTTTTTTTTAAAACAACGAACACTTTAGTCTTGACTACTTAGGAGCAGATGGAAAAAGAGAGTTTTTGGTTGGTAAAGCAAAATAGAAAATAAACGAAAAAAGGGAAATGTAAAACAACAGAACGACCAAAACCAGTTCTCCTATTCATCTTATTCAATATCAGAATCTATTTTGATTAGCAGTCCTAGTCTAAAAGGCTTTTATATATTATATAGAGTAGGAGCATTATAGATAGCTGAAGAGAGAGTTTTCAGGTTCCCAAAAAAAAAAGTTTTCACAAAGTTAGTTAAGAGAGGGCCGGATGAAAAAAAATGGATAGGTATCTTTATTACTGCACTGAACAATCATATATTTGTGAGTGTATAGGATGCTATCTTTTTTTTTTTATCAACATTTCAAAAAACTTACTTATATTGCATGTTTTATTAGCTACTCAATAAACTCAAACAAAAATTGTTTGAACCATAAAGTTTTAAACCATGAGTTCTATCATAAACTATTACTGATATGTAGGGACAATCAAAGACGGGCCTATGTTAACATGTCGACAGTAATTTGTATGCATAAAAATCATTTTATTTGGTGCAGCTATTGATTAGTTAATGTGTCGTCACTCAGTATTTACTATTGTTTGTAAATCTACTTACTCCCTCCGTTTAACAAAAAATGTCATTCTTAGTTTTGACTAAATCTTTATAATAAAATATTGATATTTATAGTGTATAATTAATATCATTAGAGCATTGAATATATTTTATAATAAACTTATCCGGAGATAAAAATGATGTTTTTCCCTACCAGTCTAGTCAAACTTAACAAAGTTTGACCAGCACGCATATATATAACATCATTTTTTTTTTCCTATCAATAACACTATTCTTTTTGGGGTGAAGGGAGTATAGCACAACATATTGTTGTATCTGCAATTAACCTACTTTTGCTTTAACACAGGGCAATTACAATAGCATCAGAGAAAGGACAAATCCCCGACATAAGAATGCTGGCACTCTTTGGACTTGGTTCGATTGTCCTAAGGGGTATTGCTTGCACAGTGAATGATCTTTTCGACCGAGACATTGATAAGAAGGTGACTTCGATATCTTTTTTACTGTTGGGGTAGTGTGAAATGTTTTATTTTACACACTAGTCAACTTCTAATGAAGATTGAGCCTCAAAGCTAAGGCTGTCGGAATCATCAAACCAATCTAATTTTTGTTTCTTTAGGGTGTGTTTAGTTGGTGAAATATTTTGGGTTGGGCCTCTTTGTAGCACTTTTCGTTTGTATTTGATAATTATTGTCCTATTGTGTACTAATTAGGCTCAAAAAGATAAGGCTTTTCAGTCAAACTGTGGAATTTATTTTTTATTTACCTATATTTAATGCCCAAATGCGACAAAAGATTCGATTGACAGGTACTGAAGCACCTTTTCGGGTTCACTTTTCGGGAACCTAAACATGCCCTTAACAACGGAACCAAATTCCAGAACTAAGGTTTTGTGACAAGCGTTATTCTTGTCCAAATAAAAAAACGTTATATGGTTTTGCCACTCAAGTAGCACTGTGCTTGCTGGAACCAGGAGCTGTAGCAAATCCGGCAGAGGAATCAAACCTGTTTCTCTCTCTCTCTCTCTTATTCTTTATGTCTAGACTAGAAAGGTGAAGAAATATATGGATACCAAATTTAGAAAATATTTGAAAATTGGTAGTTTTATATTAAACGATGCTAGTACTCATACTAAGTAATCTCTCCCCAATTCAAATATGGATAGTTATACATTTACATATACATTTTTTTCGTGGTCTGGGAATGTAGGCCGTTTTTCACATTTAGATATACATCATATTAAAATATATTTATAGCTAGCAGAAGTAATGCGTCTAGAGGAACTAAAATGTCTTCTAATTTAAAATGGAGACAGTGGTATATTGATTTTAGAGGAAGAATGGGATAAGCTAATGTCATGACCCAAAAAGAGATGCCGGAATAGGGCCCAACAGCGGGGGGACCGCCGCCGCCCTAGGGGCCCAAGGCCCTGGGCGCAGGCCTCTGGCCGGCCGTCATCGTCCCCCCAGAACGCAGCGCGCGTCGGTTGCCGCAATTAAGTAAGGAATATTTAAGGAATAAAGATAGGAATAAAATAGGGAATAAATAGGTTGCTTGTAAAAGAGGAATTCCAATCTATAAGGAAACCTCTAGATCTATCTTAGCATGCAAGTCTCCCTCGGACTATAAATACAAGGGGCATGTCGTCGGTTGAATCTTAAGAAGAAATAAATTAAGGGGGTAACTCCCAATAGCTCTCCATCCCTAGGCTCTCCCCTCTCTCTCCCTCCCTCTCACCCACGCGCCGGCCACCCCCAAGCCGCCGGCGCCGGTCGCCGCCCCGCGCCCGGGCGGGGCTCCACGCCCCGCCGCCTCCTTGGCCACCCTCCTCGCCCCGCCGCCAAGCGCCCCGGCCCACCGGGCGTGACAGCGCCGTCGCCGGCCGCGCCGCCTTCCCCCTCTCCGTCGCTTCCCAACATCATCGCGACCTACATTTGCCTTCCTCCTCTTCTTCCTCCTCTCTACTACTCCCCAACAGCCCCCAACCACCGTCTACACCATCACGCCCGTCAAGATCGCGTCGACATCGATTCCCGCCACCCAGTGGGTTCGATACCGTATCCGGAGACCGGGAAAGATTCCCACCACCGACGGCTTGAGCCACCACCAACGCCAAAAGATCGGATGGGCGGCCACAAGATCGCCAAGCTCAAGATGGGGATCTCGCGAGCCTTGCTTGTCTCATGAGGGAGATGCGATCCAACTTCACCGCCCTCCCGGAGATGCTCGACCAGCCCGCTACGGCGACCACCAAGGATCTACAACCCTACGGGCGACGCCAACATCAACGACACACTGCGGGTAACAGCGCCGCAGCTATGGGGACATGCGGCTGGGCGACTCCCTCGACGACGCTACCACCACGGACGCCACCGACGCGATAACGGTGTCTCCTGGCGCGCCGACGTCGTCCCTCCACGGCGAAAGCACCGTGCACGCCCACCCCATGGTGCCCCCCCATCAATTGCTATCCGGATCGATCAGAACCGGAGGCTACCACCGGCGTCCACCAACCGCTTACCTAAAAGTCTACCCAACTAGGCCAACATCTCACGGCTACTACAATGGCACGCATAAGTTCCCGGCCACTACCAACATCATCTTTGACATTGGGAACATCCGAGTGCCAACAAGGACGGCTCAACGACGCCGCCGACGCCGACGACCGACGCCGTAATCTCAACCCCGACGCCCACGACATCCCCGACAACAACGCGACATGAACAACAACGCCAACAACTTCCCGACCAGACATCACACGCCCACGCCACCGGGCAAGTCCATCCCATTCAACAAGGAGCTTCTACCTCTATCACCCATGCTCCAACGATGTCACTCGACGCCGTCAATCAAGACGTCTTTGACTCGCATCATCGACGAACAACGACACCCCCGAAGGCCAACGACATCCCCGACATCGCCATTAACGCCGCTAGCCACAATGCTTGCGGCATCGGCGACATCGACAATGACAAGGACGCTACCATGGACACCATGAACGCAACGGCGTCCTCAAGGATGCCAACGCCAATGACGGTTCCGATGTCGACTACGTCTTCACCATGCCTACCATCGACAACAACTACAAGGGCATCAACCATGATGACATCCTCGCGGCCAACCTCGACATTGGCAACCACGGCGTTCCACACATGGGCGCCACGGGCCGATGAGAACACCGACACCCCCGGGCGCCACCAAGGAGGCGGTCGTTTCTCGGCCCGACCAGCCGCCGACGCATCTACTACACCCTACCGGACATTCGCCGACATCGACAATGGTGGAGAACACCATCAATCAAGTCGCTGCGGCAAAGAAAGGCGACATCATCAGTACCACGCCAGCGTAACATCGTACACACCGCCAAACCGGCGACAACGACACTCCTCTTTCTTTGGCTCCTTTGCATCACCAAGGCGCCACGGAGAAACGGAGACAACATACCATGGTGCCCCACTTTCACCGGTTTTGGGACGTCCTTCAACGGCGACACCAATAACCATCGCGACGTCGACTACGCGACTTTGGCGGAGGGGCGACTCGCAGCCAAACCAGTTGGCTCCCTTTGTTCCTCAACGACATCGTCCAAAGACGACTACGCCAACAAGCCGTGGGCTGCAATACACCGTGAGGCACCCTACACAGAGAAAACGGCGATCCACCTCGCCCAAGACTTTGACGCTTCCATCTTCAAAGAAGCCTCGACTTGTGTGCTTCACCGACGACCGACAAGAGGTACATACCACCCATCAACACGCTACCCGACGGCCGTCACTACCCGAGGCTCCCATCCGTCATCAAATGGCAACACTAATTGCCGACAACCTACTTCACATCGCTGGAACCATCAAGCTCCAACCAGAGCAACGGTTTGGACGCCGGCAATGGAGATCGTCTTCCTCGGCAAACATCGCTACTATGTCACGGCCTTATCAAAGGTACTACGGGGTGTTCCGCAGCCAGCAAAGGTCAACGTCTCCATCTTCGCCCGGCACATCAACAAGCGACAAAGGCAGAAAACGACAGCATGAGGACATGAGGGCAAAAGGGGGGAGAAATGTCATGACCCAAAAAGAGATCGCCCGAATAGGGCCCAACAAGGGGGGAACCGCGCCGCCTAGGGCCCAAGGCCGGCCGCAAGCGCCCCGGGCGTCGGCCGCCGCCATCGTCCGCCGTAAACGCGCCACTTGACTCTCCATCCCTAGGCTCTCTCCTCCTCTCACCTCACTTGCTGGCGCGCCACCCCCAAACCGCCGCCGGCGGTCATCGCCTCCTCGCCGCCCGGCGGCCACGCCCGCTAAGCGCCGCCTCCGGCAGCGCACACCCCTCCGCCCGAGCAGCGCGCGGCGGCCGCCACGGGGCGCCGATCTTGGCGCCGGCCGCCCGCCTCCCCCTCTCCGCTGCTTCCCACCATCATGCGCCCGACCTCGCTGCCTTCCTCCTCTTCTTCCTCCTCTCTACTACTCCCAACAGCCCCAACCACCATCTACACCATCACCGCCGCCGTCAAGATCGCCGTCGACATGTCAGTTCCGGCCCAATCTAGCCGGGTTCTGACAAGCTACCACAAATCTCGTTACGGAGAATAGTATGGATCATAGTTTTAAATAGCCGCTATGATCGCCATTTGTAGCCGCTATAGCCTTTTAAAAACAGAGTGCCGCTTATTTGTGTTCATGTACAGTTTAGCCACTATAGTCCCGATATAGTTCCGCTTATTAGCTGTTTTTAAACAAACCGCTAAACACCTTAGCCGCTATTTAAAAACCTTGATAGATGAGCTGTCGTTTTCCTCTCGTTGGCCTTGGGCCGCCGCTGATCGCCATGCTGTCCACTCCCCTTCCTAGTGGTTCCTATTTCCTACACCGGTAACCAACTTCCATACTATAAAGCCACCGGCGTCCACCGATCCTTCATTACCGCCGGCCGCTGCTACTTACGAATTTTCTATAGCAGTTGCATGGGATCTAACGAGCATGTGTGTTCTCCTTGTAGGTTGAGCGGACAAAAGTCAGGCCTCTTGCAACAGGTGCTCTAACACCTGCTCAGGGAATCTACTTCCTTGTATTTCAGCTTCTACTATGGCTGGCCTTTCTCAGTCAACTAAATAATAATAGGTAAGTTAGACATGATAATCTTCATTATGAGAGTTCTAAACACAAATTTACTATGTTTCGGAGTCCGTTTTACCATCTAGATACTTCCTCCGCCCCAAAGTAAATAAACTTCTAAGGTTTAAAATTTATCCTAAAAATAAATAGCATTCTATACAAAGATATGACATTGTGTCCTAATGCGCTGATATGATCATGGTGCTTGCAAACAATAGTTGCCAAATCAAAGAGACATCCTTCCGAAAAGGATTGGAAATGACATATGCGTTTTTGCAAATGCAATGTCCTTATTATTCAGTGTTAACATTTTCAGCATATTACGAGACAGAGAAAGTACACCTTTCAAACTAGTCGAAACAAAAAATAAGATAACTTTGATTAAATTATATGAGCTTATTTGGATCCTCGAATTTTGATGCAAAAAGAAATTTGACACAATTGGGTCCCATGAATTGAAACTAATATCTAGAAAGTATTTCTCATTTATTATTAGGTTACTTTTTAATTCCTCTCATTTTTGAAATCAAATAGGACCTAGAAGTAATGTGTTCATGCATGAGAAAACTTTTTTTTTTTTTTTTGGAAAAAAGGGAACTTTTATTACTTTCAAGCAATTACATCGAGATGATACAATGTCTTGAAAATTCCCGGCCTCTCGCCCACGGGCACCACAGCCTATAATTGTTCAAACAACCACACACTCTAATGATTTGTCAATCCTAAGACTAGACCGTCACCCATATGCCTGTGTTCATGCATGAGAAAACTACAATCAAATAAACTTTTATCGTCAAAATATGGACATGATGTAGTAATAATGATGGGACTAAAATATATGCTAAATAATGATTTGATGATGAGTATATAAGGTAAGGAAAATTCTGTTGTTTAGCATCCCAATTGATATTTTTTTCTTACACCATAGTTATTACAATAACTTTGACATCCTAGCGGCAACTGTTTATTGTCGAGATGAGGTTGTAGATTGACTCGACCTCGACGGCGTGACACCGTTGCTTCCACCTTACAATATTTTCCAGCGTGTGATCTAGCTACAACCATTTCTTTTGGTTATAAATTATGTGTCCAGGCATGCAATTCGTCTCACAGCCTTCTTATAGTCTCTCACATGGATCTATTACCATGCACCCATTGTTCCACCATTTATAGTCTAAAAATGTGCTATGTCGGAGAAATCCTCTTCGCCCTGCACATACAGATTTGGTAGTCAAGATAGTGCATGGGAGTGTCACAAACCGGATCAATCCCGGGTGACACGTGGCTCGGGCGCGACCGGGCGCTAGGGCGCTGCAGCGTGGGGTGGCGCTACAGGGTGGGGGAGGGGCGGGCAAGGGAGAAGAGGAGGAAGGAAAATAGATTTCTTTATTGCTTGTTGACTTGAAAGATTACAGACCCCTTTACTTTTATAGCCCGGCTAATAGGACTTGTAAACCAAGCAATCTCTCTAAATGGTTTCCTTATATGATTGGAATACCTTTTTACAAGCAATCTAATTTATTTTCTAATAAGGGTCTTCCTTATAGATGGAATATCCCCTTGCACACCAAAAAGTCCTAAGATAATCCTAGCCAGACTCTTTCTTTATTTTCTTAATTAATTTCCTCAAGAACTCGGAAGGGAGGAGGTGGCGGCCCGCCGCCTCTGGCGGCACAGTGCCTGCCCCCCTCGCCTCGTGGGCCCTTCATCCCCCGGCCCTATTTCCACACATGACAGAGAGATACTAGAAAGGTTCATGAAGATGGAAGGCTTTGACACCTTAAAGACGTCACCTATGTTATTGAAAGCCTTGCGGAGTGTTGCTTTCAATCCTACTTTGGCCCAAACTCTTCTCCCGGCACTAATGACCTCCGCAAGGCTTTGACACCTTAAAGACGTCACCTATGTTATCAGAATAAGGTTCTTGAGGTTCGAATGCTACATCAACCATACAAAACCCATGCTTTATAACAAGTTTGTTGACTTCGATGCTAATATTGTTATAATTGGGAAAATGATGTACATATCTCTCACAAAAAGGTATTTATTAGAATTATGTTTTTAAGTGGTCGGTTATCATGTAAAATTGTTCATAGATATAACTTAAATCTATAATATATAAGTTGTCCAAGAGTTTCATAAATTTTAGAAATGACTCACTTTTTTTCTATTTAAATGAATTTTGAACCCATATCCGAACAAATCACATAAAACTATGTGTACTGCAATAAAATCCAAAAATGAAATAAAATTATATTTGTCCACTCAAGCATTTTTATGAAGACAGATAAAAATTAATTGTTTCACAATAGAAATATGAACTTCAACTCTAGATTATGGCAAAATAATTATAACAATATGTAAAGGTGTTCATGAAAATCTATAACTTTACATGGAAACATATATTTTTTGTCTATATAGATGCCATGAAATTTTCAAACAATTTCAAATATATATACCTCAGATTAGTTTTTGAACTCGTAGTCACCTTAAATTTCAATCCGACTTTTACATTTGCACAAGTTAAAGGAAACATGAGGTATTAAAATTTTTGGAAATAGTTCACTATTTTTATAGTTAAATGAATTTTTGCACGTGTACCAACAGTAAATAGAGAGCGGATATCAACATAGGCATATATATACATGCAACCGAGGAAAAAATGTATGAAATAAATTTATAATATGTTTCCTATATTTATTGGACATATATAATGGACTAAAACATTTTTATATCACACCAAGGACAACCTGCCAGCAACCCAAAAGTTAGCAGTAGACTAAGAACCAAGGGTCTGTTTGGTAGAATTCCATCTCTTTCTGATTCTCTATGAAAGCTGATTCTCTCATAGAAGTGATTGTGTGGCTGATAGTGACTTTTTTTATTCTTTAGCATAAACTCTCAAAATCATGATGGATAATCACTTCACAAAAATCAGGAGAAGCTACTTTTTTCAGCTACCAGCATCATGTAGTTGATTTAGAGAATAACTTCATGGAATCAGCAAGTGAATTATGATTTTACACAACATTTCCACCTCTCTTCCTTCCCTTGGATTCGATAGGAAATCCTCACTTTTCCAAACACAGAAGAGAAGCAAACAACAGATTGAGCAACTAGTGCGAAGCCGTTGTGCTAACGACTCTTGATTGATTTTTATCACGATTTTCGGCCCGCCAAAAGTAGAAAAGGACAGACGAAAGTGTGGCTACACGTGGTATAGGGCTGCTCATCTCTCGCCGTAGTTATTGACCAAGCACTAAATGTGACAACCTTCGATTCAAGTTACAAAACCATGAATTAGAAACACAAGTTAGGGTGCTTGATGTAAAGGTTATGATCTTATTTTTAGGCATTGACCGGTTGTCAAGTTTTGGTCAAATGGTAGTTGATCGAGTAAAGGAATGCGCATACCGAGCATAAAGGCACTTCTATACAAAAACTGTTTGATACAACTAACTCCCCTGCTAGAATTCACCGGAGAGTCAGCTCTGGGAACTCTACCAAACCAATTGGATAACCTATGAAATAACAAATGTGCTTTAACATTGCTCCTAGTGTACCTAGAATGTTTGTTGTGCTTTCAAAAGACGGTTGCTCCTACGGTAGAGTAGGGCTCATCCTAGAAATCTTGAGTAGGAAGCCTAAAAATGAACATTATACTCTCCACCTTATGCTTCACCTTAGACAATGTGGTTAATCTATCCTATACCTACTAATTTCGTAGACCCAGCAACCTCCGCCACAAGACTCAATCCACTGTTTTTTGCACAGTTCCGGTTCAAGCACCGTCCGATCTCCAACAGACTCCTCACAGCCGTCCACGTATCAGCTTCCACACACTTTGTATCCCTTCCTGCTGCACATCGTGGACCTGTGCTCAGGACCAACACCGCTCGTTCCATCGCCGCCGCCACATGGCTGCCCACCCCCTCCCCTCCCTGCCGCCTCTACCGCCCCTCGCCCTCCAGCGCCGCTGCCCCTACACCCCGTCTCCCCTCCGCACCACACGTCGTCGTCGCTGCCGGCGCCGCCACGTCTTCTGAGCAACACCGCAACCGCCGGCTGCATCAGGGCTCCAACCGCACCCGCAGCCACACCTTCTTGTCTGCGCTCAGTGCGGATCAGGGAGCTCCATTCGTCTTAAGTCCTCCTAGACATTCAGGTCGGCACTCCATGCTACATCAAACAGCCAAGGAATGCCGCCACCACAACAAACTCAGGTCCAACTATGCCAGCAAATGCGACCATCGCAGGTACGGCACCTCTCTAGCTCCACTGCATCGCGCCAGTACGACACACCACAGAAACAGTGTACTGCCGCTCCGATCTCCAGCCATCTAAGGCAATCCGAAGTATATGCTTCGAGCGCACACCATATATTCGTTCAAATGCTTGCACCAAACCGAATTCCAAATTTGAGATTCAAACATTGTCTTACTGTTGCTTCTATACCCATGTGTTGAACTACTACTTCCTAAATGTTTGAATTACGACATTAGTACATCCTTATTTTTCTAAAATGCATAATAGCCACGTTTATAAGTAAGACAATATGGCGAGGTGCTACAATACTAAATATTCATCAACATTTACAGAGCATGAATGATGACAAACAAGGATCAATTTCACCTTCCAGAAGGGGAGACATGAAGTACACCTTCTAGCTTCAATCCTCGTTTCTTATATATGGTTATGGTGGAGCATAGTTGGATCCAGCCGTTGATGACTCTTGTATGTATTATGGGTAGGTGCACTGAATAGATGCAATGACTAGAACAAAAATTCTAGTATCCGACATGGTCATTGTGGGGTCAAGGATAACCTAATAGTGATGGCAAATCGATCACTACTATGACAATGAAAACCTCATAATGATGCCCTAAAATAACTGTTGGGTTAAGGATAAAATGGCAATCATACTGGAGCATCACTATTGGGTTTGTGCGTTGACCTAGCATTGAAGCCCCTCACTATATATATCTTGAATTTCATTTCCTCATCCTCATTCTTTGTTAGATTCCGACTAGATTGGGCCGGAATTGACACGATTGCTGATCGTCGGGTGGTGAGGATGGCGATCGTGAGATGGGGAAGAAGGAGATGGAGGCTGGTGGCGTCGGGCAGCCCGGCGCTGGGGGCGCTTTGGGGCTAGGAGGGGGGGCGGCGCTGATGGAGCGACGTGGCGCTTAGGGTTTAGGGAGAGAAGGAGAGAGCCGGAGAGACAAGAGTCGCTTTGGGTGTTACCCCTTTAATTTTTCTGATTAAAAAATCCAACTGATTACATCTCCCTTGTATTTATAGTCCGAGGAAGACTTGCATCTTAAGAAATATCTAGGAGGTTTCCTTATAGATTGGAATACCTCTTGACAAAGCAATCTATTTATTCCCTAAATATTTATTCCCTATTATTTTAATAAAGATTGGATGACGCGATGGCGGCACGTGGCCCGGCGGCGTCGCCCCGGTCTTGGCGCAAGACGCCAAGAGGCTAGGCCCTCCTTTTGGGCCGGCCCCTCGGGTCATGACGACATCTCCCCCTTTCATCGGCGGTGGCGTCCTCGCTGGCTGGTTTCGCGAGATGGCTCGTTCTTGATGGTGCGCGATCGAAGCATGTCCCAAGATTGTTGCATCCACTTTGTGTCGAGGGAATGAGATGGGAGAAGATGAAGACGTTGACTGCGGCTGATGCCGGTCCAATGGATGGAAGCCCAGTGCTCTCCTGAGAGGTGGGCATTGGTGGCGAAGTACGTATGAGGTGAGAGCCAACCACAAGAGTAGCGAGAAGGATCCCACTTGGTTGGAGAACATCCCATAGCACCTTTGCAAATATTGTGGCGAAGCGGCGGTGGTTGTTGAGGAAGGTGAGTGACACCGATGTCAAGCTGCGTGGGGGCTCCTCCATCACCACGGTGCTTGTCGTGAAGCCCGCATGGTTGGGAAGTCATCGGAAGGTGAACGCCAATGGGTGGCGACCAAGGTGTTGATCCGGTTGGAATAGAATGGTTCCGGCGGTGCCATGTAGGTTGTCGTCGGTCGGTGTAGCAAGTTGAGGGTGGATGAGCCGCCGAGGTAGCGCATAAAGCCGACGGGTAGGGATAGCGCGGTGGCATGTACCCTTGCGTCGCCATCGATGGAGCTCGCGAGGTAAGGCTTGCTGAAGACCTCATAGTAGGCGTGAGCGCCAACCGGGTGGGCGAAGTTGGAGCTCCTTTACCAACATATAGGGCGCTCCCGGTGCATCATAGCCCAAAGCTTGTTGTAGAGCTCGCTGGTGTAGTCGTCGTGATCGGGCGCTCAGTTCGCTGCCGAGGGACAAGGGAGCCGGCGCTGGATCGCCTCGAAAGTGGGTCGGGTCGTCATAGCCCGCCGCCCATGTTGTTGACGAACCGAAGGTATACCGATGTAGTCGTGACGCAGTCCTCGCCCATTCGTTGGCGCCGAGGTTGCCTGGTGAGGTCGCCGTGAGATGGGCAAATTTTGAAGCGCCGAGGGAGACACCATGTGGAAGTGCCCCGCCCTCCCAGGTTGCCGTGGTTGGTATGGAGATGGACCAAGGAAGTACCGCTTGGATCACCGGATAGCGCATACCTCATGTATTTATTCGGCTGGTGATCCGCCGACGCAGGCCGGGCTGCCTTTGCCGGATCCGGCAGCCTTGCTTGATGGTGTTCTCCACCATTGTTGATGTCGGGAGGATGTCCAGCAGTGTAGGGAGATTGTTGTCGCCAGATGTCGGAGATTGAACGACCGTCGTGTCGGTGACGCCCGGGAAGCGTCGGTGTTCTTATCCGTAGTAGCCCATGGGGAAACGCCCCGTTGCCAATGTTGACGTTGGCAGCCGCAAGTGGAGTCGGTGATGCGTGAACCCTCGTCGTGGCTCGGGAGAGACGGCGGGGCGCCCATTGAGGGGCATCATCACCGATTGGTGGCGCCCTTTGGGGGCATCGGCGTTTCCCTCGACGTTGGCATAGGTGTAGGGATGTCGCCCTTGATGTTCGAAGTGGTTTGGTGTTGAAGTCGTTGTCCTTGGAGTCCATGTTGTCGCGGGGCGGTATGGTGATGACGAGGACGTCGGGGTGACGCCGTTGGCGCCAATGGGAGGATCATCATCAAGACTTCAGCGTTTGAGGGCGCGCGTTGACCCATCATGGCTTCATGGTAGCGCTCGTCGTTGTCTATGTTGTTGGCGCCCGAGGTGTCGTTGTTACCCCCGCTGCGGCACCGCGGTGGGCGGCGTCGCTGTCGTCGCCGATGGTAGGCATGGCGGCGTCGGCGACGCCGTGGTCCTTGGGAGGGGCGTAGATTGCCGTTGGTGTCCTTGGTGCCGCTGTCGCCCGTGATGTCGATGCCCGCGACGCCGATGTCGACGCCGGCGCGTTGATGTCGCACGTCCGTGACGCCGCCTTGTCGCCTATAGTGACGCTTTTGACGCCCCGATGCCCCGGCGTCGGTGATGACATTGTTGGTGTTGTAGGAACTTATCTCGACCGTGGCCGGAGTCTCATGACGCTGGCCTAGTTGGGTAGGCTTTTCGCCGAAGCGCCGGTGGACGCCGGTGGTGGCCCTCGCTCGACCATCACGGATCGCCTTGTTGGGGCATCCTTGGGTATGCATTTCGTTGATTGTAGCATCATTGGATCTTGAAGGGGTGGACGTGAGGGCGGCGCCCGAGGGGCGTCGCCGCCGCCGGTCGGTGGCATATGGCGGGACGTCGTCGGTGGTGGCTGAGTTGACGTCTCGTGGCACGTCACGCCGGACAATGAGCCCGGCGGTTTCTGATGGTCTTCTTTATGCCGTGGCCACGGTTGTCGTGGATGTCGGATGGGGGTGCCATGGCAACACGGCAAGCAGCAGGTGGCGCGGGCCGTATCGTCGTTATGCGCCGTCGGGCGGTCGCTCGCCGAGCTTCTCGGGGAGGCGGTGAAGTTGGCCTGAATTTCTTGAAGAAATCAGCAAATCGCGAATCCATCTAGGGCTTTCGCATCTTGTGGTCATCCATCCGGATCTTGGCGTTGGTGGTGGTCGGAAGCCGGCGTCGGTGGGTGGGAATCACGGTCTCGATACCGGTCGCCGATTCCGACTAGATTGGGCCGAATTGACACCGATTGCATTGCCGTCGGTGGTGAGGATGGCGATCGTAGACAAGGAAGAAGGAGATGGAGGCGCGTGTGGGCGCCGCAATGGGGCGCGCTGGCCGCATGGGCGGGGCGCTTTGGGCGCTGAGGGGAGGCGACCGATGGAGGAGGCGCGGCGGCTAGGGTTTAGGGAGAGAAGGAGAGAGTCGAGAGACAAGAGAGCATTTGGGTGTTACCCCTTTAATTTTTTCGATTAAAAATCCAACCGATTACATCTCCTTTGTATTTATAGTCCGAGGAAGACTTGTGATCTTAAGAAATATCTAGGGAGGTTTCCTTATAGATTGAATACCTCTTGACAAAGCAATCTATTTATTCCCTAAATATTTATTCCCTATTATTTTAATAAAGATTGATGACGACGGCAAAGAAAGTACGTGGGCGGGCGTCGCAGACGGGGTCAGTATGCAAGCCAAGACGCCCTAGGCCCTCCTTTTGGGCCGCCCCCCCCGGTCATGACAATTGCCCTATTGCTACATGCATTAATTTATTTAAACAAAAGTGTCATTTTTTAGTCCTTGAACTTTTGTTGAAGTGTAGATTTAGGTCTCGAACTCTATAACAAGACATGCACAACCCTTGAACTATTAAATCCGATAACTTTGGTGGTTTCATTGGTGGTTTTGAGTATATATGTATTTTCTTAAACAATAAAATAATATGTAAAACCGCTAAAACCCGTAAATAATTATTTTTTATATAAAAAAATATAAATTTGGTAGAAAAAATTTTAAAAAAAAATCTATCCTTTTAAAAAAACTATTGATGGATTTGATGAATCACAATATTAATTATTTATAATATAATATATCTATTTGAAGTTCTTATGATGACTATTTCATTTGAATTTCTCATATTATGAGTTTTATTTTTTAACTGTTTGAACAAACTCAGATGGAGAAATGACAATGATTTATAACTTTGAAGTTGATGATAATTTCATTTGATATCATTCAGGGTCTCAAAGTTCTACTTGAAGTTCTCATATTTTGAACAAATTTAGTTTGAATGAACTTGGATGAAGAAATTACTAGCCAAAGTTGTAGATCTTGATAAGACAGGGTTATTTTTAAGGAAAAAGTTTGTACTAATTGCATACCTTTATAATTGAAAAGAATTATTGATGAATATTTGTTGATTTACCGATTATCCTATTAATCTTAAATGCATATAGGGTTAAAACCACCATTTAAAAACTACCCTTTAAAGTTGTCTTGTTTTATAAATTGAAGGGCTATGCATAATTCATTAGCACATTAATCATAAATTCTATGATAGACACTAAATACTTAGTTTTAGCGTATAACCTGCAATGTAAAACAATATGAAGTATGAAAAGGAGATATAAAATATAGAAAACTAAACGCCAAAAAAATTGAAAGGTTGAAGAAATCGATGAATTCAGATGTCATAGACAGTTTGGATAAATAAGATATTTTGGAAAAATTGGATAAATTCAAACAAAATTTAAAATAATACCAATAAAAACATATATATTTTTTGGCACTAGTGGAGAAATAGGATATTGTAAATATTGGCAAAACAAAAGGAAACCCTTAGGTCAAACATTTAAGCATAATTAACAAAGAGAATGTGGTTGTAATGACAACTAAGAATAATAAAGAATCAGGATTGACGACAAAATAAAAGTATGTGGACTAATTACCAATCTTAATGGACTTTCAAATAGAAGTGAATCTATTGACAAAAAATATATGTTATACAAACATTGACCCAAATACTCAATTTTATCCATATTCAGTTCAAGCATTGTGGACGAGTAGTAAACATTAGTCTATGTTTCACTAAGCCCTTCTTTATCTAAATAATTGTCTAGTGGTAGCTCAAATTATATATGAGTTGTTTCTCCTTTGTTAATATATATACATATAATTGTTTGTCATTTTGTCTTTATAGCTTTATTTTTGGAGCTTCTTGGGTTCCTCTACTTTCCTTTTATCCCTTGATGAAGAGGCTCACCAACTGGGTATGCATGAAAAACAAGATGAAGCTTTGAAGTAAATTATCCTTTTCCGTAGAGTCCACTAATTTCCTTTTATTCACACTTATGATATATAACAGCCTCAAGCCTATCTTGGCTTCAACTCGGGCTGGGGCGCTCTCGTAGGATCGGCTGCTGTTACACAATGCTTGGATTATCCCGTCCTCCTTCCAATGTTTTTTGCTTGCATGTGTTGGACACTGGTTTTTGACACCATATACGCACATCAGGTATTCATTGATTATGCTTGTTTTATATTTGTTTGGTTATTTTTCCAATTGTAAATCACCTTGAATTGTGATCTTGTCATTTGTTGTGTACATTGCATTTCAGGACAGAAAAAAGACGACCTCAAAGCTGGAGTTAAGAGCACAGCGGTAACTTTTGGAGATACGACCAAGTATTGGCTTAGTGGCTTTGGCGCTGCATGTATTGGCAGCTTAGCACTCACTGGCTACAATGCTCACCTTGGTTGGTGCCTAGCATCACATTTGTTAATAGCAATATATACAAGTTCACATTAGATTGACTACTTACCTCAAATATGTGGAACAGCTTGGCCGTACTATCCTTTTCTGGCAGCTGCAGCTGGACATATAGCGTGGCAGATTTCAACTGTTGACTTATCCAACAGATCAGACTGCAACGCCAAGTACATGTTCTTCGGACTGAATTGTTGTTGTCTACTCCATCGGTTCCAAATTATAAGTTGTTTTGACTTTTCTAAGTGCATAACAAAAGCTATGTATCTACAAACTAAAACAACTTATAATTCTTAGGAACCATATTTGGAACCATATTCAAAACAATAAAGGCCATTCTGTTGGTTGTTATAGATAGTAGTAGTTCTACTGAAGAGCTTAAACAATGCCATTGGATTCTCACCTTGCAGGTTTGTATCAAATAAGTGGTTCGGAGGACTCATATTTGGTGGAATTTTATCTGGGCTGCTTGCACCATGATAAACAAGGTATATATATGTATTGCCAACAATTCTTTTTCACAGTGTAAGCAGTTTGATAGTAGCAGTGTTAAACTGAAAACAATATTATATACTTATGCATCGGAGGATCATACAACATACTCCGTACATATCCTAGTTTACGTGTCAGGTGTAGCAAGGTGACGCACTGTCTCCTTTTACTATTTAATATAGTGGTACAAATGTTGGTACTAAATAACGGTGGTAGTGGCTGCAATAGCAGCTGCAATTAATAGTGCTAGCGGTCTTCTACTGCGGTTTCCATACCAAAAAGAAATCATCTATAAAAATCATTCTTTACAGTGGTAGTGTCTTGAGTAATAATTGTTTTTCTCTTCTTTCGCAATTTCACCAATGGAGAGCGTTGCATTAATCAAATAAAAACTAGTGGTTTCTCCCCAATGACAAATTTATGGTTTCTTGTGCATTGGGTCAAGAGTAAACATGGTTTCTCCATAAAGAAACTATTTCTATGATTTGTGTTCTCTTTCCTCATTAATTAGGCTGCCACATCACCATTTTTCTTAGTGGGCAAGGTATTTAATAGAGATAGAAACTACCATTAATACTCCATGAGGCCGCTATCACACTCTAAAAATCTTCATAATGGCCGCAATAGCATAGTATGCATGGTATACAAAACATAAATAATTCTAGCTCAGTTAAGATACACAGATGGTTTGACCATCAGAATGACATTGATACTTTTTAACAATGATAACAGATAATGGTCTTATAAACTATTTACGGCTTTGATAGTCTATTGCTTTATAAAATCGGACATACGATGATTTAGAGCAACTCCTAGACCCAAATCAGGGGCCTCTATTTTTTATTTGGGTTCCCATTGCCATTCTTGTTGTCACAAATTTGTGCTTCTACTCTAACAGTAGCACACAAATGAAGACCCCAATATTTCTTCTCATAGCCACTAACACATGGGACCCATGTGTCAGTGGAACTGTCCTTTTCCCTTTGTCTTCTTTTTTTTCTTCTGTTATGTGGAGGTGTCGAGCATAGGAAGGAGTCGGACATGGGAGGCCATGTCATGGATCCACCCACCACCGAGCCAGTCCCTCTACCCTCTAAATATCTGGCCGCCGGAGTTCATGCTTTTGTAGGCGGGGAGGGAGATTTCCTAGAGGCAGAGGAGACACCCAAGCTTCGGGTGCCAGGTGGGGAGGGAGATTCACTGAAGATGGAGGAGCTGCCCAAACTCAATCATGTGGGGGAAGGAGATGCACTAGCATGGAGGGAGCTCGTGGGGGACGGAGACCCAAGCTCGCTAGGTCAAGCTGTGAAAAGGAGGAGTTGCCTAAGCTCGCTAGTGCTAGGAAGTCGAGGCACAGACCTCGTCCCTCACCATCATTGGGGCATGGGCCTAGTCATGTGAAAACCTTGTAAGAGGGCATGTGTAGGTGAAGAATGGTGTCACAAGCGGGCTAGAGGGGCCAGCATGTTGGGGAAAAGGGAAGGATGTGGGTGAAATAGAACGCATAAATGGAGATTTTGGGATGTGGAATGGGTGTCGGGGCTGGGTTTTGTGTGCCCACCCAAATTTAGTTGTTATAATAGGGCGCTACATTTTGGCCTATCCACCCATATTTAGGGTCTTTTGGTTGTGTAAGGACTTTGGCGCTTAAGAGGGGGAGGTGAATTTAGGCAACTTAAAACTCTATTTCTAAGTATGGCCTCTAAATTCATCCTTAGCAAAATCTATGCAAATAAGTAAACATCTAAATGTGCATTTAGATGTGCAACTACGATTTTGTTAGGTGTATTGCTATCTCTCTTGCAAAAGAGTGATGCAACCATATGTTCCAAACTAATCTACTCTAGAAAATGGGTAAAACACACGACCAAGGTGGCAATGTAATTGTGGAAGCTTCAGTTGAGATATAGATGCAAACTCCCATCTACGCTCTGTTATTTTTACCATGGTATTGAGAAGGATGCAAGCTTTTTGCTAATTCTCATTCTGCACCTCTTGCAACTTGAAGCCCTCAAGGGGTAAGCTCACATTTGGGTAACTCCATGAATATCCTCGACCTTTCCAAAGCACGCGTGGGTCTTCGGATGTGCCTTGCCGAAAGTACAAACATGGTGCATGCACACAAGAACCTAATGGCAAGAGGTGTGCAAACCCTCACTAGACACTAGGCCCTACTCCTAGAGCAAGGAAATATGAGTGTTGGTCTAAATAGCCTAACCACATCACAAGAACCTATACTAATCACTGACTGATTCAATAAACCTACCCATATGGAGAGCTCCAATGTGGTGTGCAAACACTTTAGCACGTTCTATCGGCGCTTCTACCCTTAAAATGGGTGGTTGGGGCATGTATTTATAGATCCCAAGTCAAAATTAGTTGTTGGTGGAAAGGGCATCTTTCTACATGAGCACTAGTTACCATGGTGCTTGCACCACATACGACCAGTGCTGCCACATGGATTGGCCGTTATTTGTGCCAAATCCAACCATTGGAGTAACTATGTAACCGGTGCACTTGACGAGTGCTACACCGATGATCACCGGTGCATTTTAGGTGATATTCATCTATTTTGTAGCCTCTAGAACCTATAACCTATGCACAAGACCAAGTCAACACCATTGATGATCGGTGCCCTTTGGGACCTTCAACACCCACATACAACCCCTTTCTCGGAAGCAATAATAAGTGCACACCGGTGTTACTAGTGCCATTGATTGATGAAGCCCGTGTACTACTGTTTCTCTAGATGCCATGTCGGTGAAGCAACTAGTGCAAAGACGGTCATGACTAGTGTTGCCGATGTAGCTACCCCTCCTTCATTTCTTCATCCATTGATTGTCTAGGCTTCTTCTTTCATCTTGGATTCTTTCTCTTCTCTTATAGGTTGTCAACACATCTTCTACGGTCTTGTTTTCGGTGTTGATGAGTTTCTTGTCATTCCAAATCAATCCAAGTTTGCATGTGCATCCGGTTGAACTACAACATAGGCAAGTTGTCTGCCTTCATCCAAAGGTCATGGTTAATTCAGCCATAATAGGGGCATTGCCCCCCTTGTTGTATCGAGATGGCAGACTTGGGGGTAAATAGTCCTTTCTAAATTTAATCGCACAAAACCTAACCAAAAAAAACCTTAGCTTGCAAGGTCTCACAAACCTAGGCAACTAGTACTTCAAGCACGGGGAGCTCCTACATAATATAGTAAGCAAAGGACAAAGCTCCTAAGCTCACTAGCAATGCTCAAAGACAAGGCAACACATGCCAAACCTGTCACATCCTAGCCTAGGGCTTAATAAGATTGATAGAATACTCATACCAACAAGTTGTAACTTCTTTTCTGGAAGCCCAATTCCAAAGAACTCAAAACTTAAGTTTTCTTGGCTTGAAGGAATTTGGGGATGGATAACTAACTGGGACTAGACATAAGGACATGGCCAAGAGGGGACATTCTGACTTGGGGTTGATCGATGAAGATCTAAGTCTTCTATGGGGATAACTTAAAACTTAGGGGTTGTTTGGTTTCCATAAGTCATGGGACTTATTAAGTCAAGTGACTAAAAATGAGTGACTTATTAGTCATGCCTATTTGGTTGCAAGTGACTTATAAGTGGGGAAAAATAAGTGACTTATAAGTTTTAAGTAGGGGTGTACTAACTTATAACTTATAAGTCACATGACTTAATAAATCCCTACTATTTAGCAAAAATAAGTCAGTTATTTCAATTTTTTGACTTAATAAGTCTCATGATTTATGGAAACCAAACAACTCCTTGTAAGTCACCCATTTTTCTTCTTTTTTCCTCGACTTATAAGTCATTTGCATCCAAACAACCATGACTTATAAGTCACTCATTTTTAGTCACGACTTAATAAGTCTCATGACTTATGGAAACGAAATTGCCTCTAAGTTCCTATTGAGACAAGCTCAAGGTTGTCGCCCATCCTCATGCTAGTGGTGGCCTTTTCATCACACACTCCCCATGTGGAGTACTCACCATGAGCTCTAGCCTTCGAGCTGGCGGACACTTAGCGCTCTTCATGTCTCACTTTACTAGAGTTGTTCTTTGTGATTCCCGTGGGGTGAGCACCGTACCCCTCATAAGCACTTCACCAAAGCACCGCGATAATCTCCTTTTGTGCTTCCATGAAGCCAACAAGACATGATATGCCGTCTAGGAGGCGGCAACCTCCAAGAATAAAAAGCACCATGGGTTTTATAATATAATCACCTAATGCCACTTGATGAATCTCGCAATGCAGTCACACTAGAATCGTTCACTCACTCAATCATTAAAACTATCGAGAAAGATTGAGTAGGAGGACTCCCAAACACCATAACAAAAGCCACCAAGGCCTAGGTGTGCTCAGTGACGACCAAAGGGCTAACCAAGCATCCTAGCTACTTATACCCCCAAGGGTCAAGTAGCCATTACCCACAAAATGGGGTCTCGAACCTACCTGGGACCGTACATTGACGGATCCAAATGAGGCAACCTCGGTGGGATCAACCGAATCTCATTACATCTTCTTCTCTTCAAACACCGAATCGTTGATCTCTAATAGTTGACTTAATGTACCAACGTCAACACCTCCACACACTCTAGATTGTCTAGCTACCGGGAGGATCAAAACCAAGAGCCACCGCGGTCGAATCACTCCATAGAGCTCCCCGAGTATTTAAAACCATCTAGAGCAAGTCTAGCTCATTAGTTGAGACCGAGTAAGGTCTAGATTGACCTTCTACAGTCCCTCTTCTACACACCATGCGATGATACCGCCCGACAATGAGGAATCAAACGAAGGGTCCATAGTCTAGATCATCACTAAGCTATGGCCTATCCACGATGCGAATTTGTCTTTGAGCAGGGCTCGGATCCTCCTCCTTCGATCTTTGTTTAGGCCATGGGAAGCAACCAAACTCATGTGCCATGGTTTGGATTCCTCGCCAGGCACAATGTGGACTCTCTTTTCTCCACTTTTTCTTCACACTATTTCACCTTTGCAAATGTGTCCACACCACCAAATGTACACCATCATGTGCATGTTTGTTACCATTTTAAATTCATTTTCAAGCTGATTTTCATTTTGAGCACACCACGCCTCCGATTCTAGCAACGTTACATTGTTTGATCACTCAAGTGGCATAAGATGACTAGTATGCAAACAAATTTGCCCTACTTAATAGTATAGCCATCTATAAACGCTGGTCACATCTATGACTAGTGAAATGAAGTGCCCTAGGTGATACCTTTACCTAAGCATTCCATTCCATCTCCTTCAATTTAGTGAATCACTCCTATATATGCATAGCCAATATCATGACAACTACATAAGAATCTTGTCGGACCACCCAAGCTCATCGATAAACTCATGCGACCACCCAAGCACATCTCCTTTGGTGTTGATGCAACATGTGCACCAATTCGGTCAACAAATGATATGATCCACTTTGGTTCATCGATCTTGACCTCTTGCCCTTCACCGTTGCGTCGGTCCATCGGTGCCAAGTCTTTTGCTCAAGTAACCCGCCACGCGGTCAACGCTTCAAAGCCTTCGACTTGCCATTCACACCTACAACCGATCCATCATGCTAAGTCTTGTCTTGATCTTCTCCACCTTAGTCTCATGACTCCCTATGATGTCTCATATGTAATGAGTTTTCTTCTCACATTCACTTGTGGACTAATCTCATGTGGATGTCACATAACCACATATTAGTCCACCTAGGTTTGCCACTCAATTACAAAACCAAACAAGGACCTTTCACCCCTTCAACAAATCCAAGGGCAAAACTTCTCCCCTTAGGAAATGACCATTTTGGAGGTTTTAGAGATCAAAGCCTACAAAAATTGAGGAAAAGCCATGGACGGGGGTGGGGACGGTTGGGTGCTTCATTTATAGCCCCGGACTTAACTAAGGTGACCACCACTATTAATCAGTTAATTGAGGTAGGGCACCTAATGCAACCACCTTAGTTATTGTGTTAGGGGCAACCCCATTAACTAAAGCAGATTTGCTAGGGCGACTACCTACCATGAATAATTGAGGTAGGCAACCAGCCTAACCACTCAGGACTCCCAAAAGCGAAATGCCTTGTAAAGATTATGTATAGTAATGTTGGTCATGTTGATCATCAAACACCAAAATCCAAACTAAATGGTCCAAGGGTCCATTTTCTTATAGTCTCCCCTTTTTATGTGCTTTCGGCAACTTTGACCAAAGCAAGCAAATAATTATAAATACCGCTGAAAACCTATCAATCACTTAAAATTGGAGGAAGACATTAGTAGCAAAGGGAGGATCAAATTTTTTCTGCCCTGTGATGTGGATTGGAATTGGTCACAAAATTTAACTCTTAGATACATAGACTCTCCCCTAAGTGTATGCATACATCTAGTGTAGGCCAAAGCATTTGAATAATTGGGAATTTTATGTACAAAAAGGTCGTTTTAATGTATATAATGCATGTAAAAATATAAAGGTACCAAATTGGAATTTAACATGATGACATCAGTTTAGGGATATTGCATGCATAAATCAATTTGATTGACACTAGAAGAAGGCTTTTTGAATGCATAATGATTATCTCTAGGGACTCTATTTTTTCTTGTAGGGAGACTGCTGCACACATGATAAACTTGAAGATGTTAGTCTAAAACTTCCAAGTTCGGGATCCAAACCTTCTTGGTGCTCTTCCGTTGGAAATACTCTCCTTTGGCACCAAAATGTGTTTGGCCCCACTTTTGTTGGCATGCTTGTTATCCTTGGTGGACACCACCTTGTCATTCTTCTTCTTCTTCTTCTTCTTCTTCTTCTTCTAAAAAGATAAGGTGTGGAGGCCTTCTTGTTCACCTTGTTGAGCTTGCTTGTTTGCCTTTTTTTCTATCTTCTTTACTCCTCATTCTTCATCATGCACTGATAGAACTTGTGGCCATCCTTGTGGCATACGTAGCAAACCATGGTTGCTCTCTCATCAAGCTTCCTCACTCCTTGGCAGTGTTATATTGATGAGGTTTGGCTTTTCCCATTGCCTTTCACATGAACTAAGTCCTTGATGGGGCGAGCGATTAATCATACCCTAAAATTTCCAACTTTATGTTATGAATAACTGTAGTGGCATCAATATATGTTGGGCAATATTGCTTATAAGAGATGAAGTAATTTTTTGATAAATGTATACCAAAATCTTTCTTGCGGATATTAATTGTTGAAGGAGCACCGGCTCGGGCTGTGGGTGCGATTCTGATGCCATGAGGAACGGTGGGATATACTCAACCATACATGTGGCCTCCTTGAGGAGTTTGCATTGCAGTTCTTCAAATCAAATGGATGGTTATTTACTAATTGTCAAATTGGTCTTCGTTACTCTAAGCTTCCGTGTGTCGTTTCGAGCTTTGTGTTTTGCTTCCAAGAACTCAGTTGGTCTGTTTGGGGCCACAACTCTATAAATAGCCTGATTCTACTTTACATAGATGAAGACAGATATTAACTATATATCCATTATCTTAAAAATGTGTCAATTGTAACAAAGTGGTTTTTCTTCGTTTTAACTTTTATATGAATCCTTTGTTTTTCAGACAATTTATCAAAACTATAAATTGCGTATGGATTAGAAACATAGGCGTGATCGTGTTGCATTGCCTTGCCTTGCGACACTGGTTGGAGCCAACCAGCCCTGGTTGGGTCTTTGTCAATTGATGTCGATCTCCTTTCTGTTCCAAGTGTACAATTGTTCTATGTAACAGAAGTCAAATTTTATTCTGACGAGAATACAATTGTGGCCCAATATATTCATTCACTAAGTCATGTACTTCTAAATATATAACATACACATTATTATATATAGAATGGACCAAGATCGCCATAAGGGAATTAACATCTTGCTTTTAAGTTGTCATTGGTCTTTTATCACATCCCATCAAAGGGCCAAGGAGGCCTGCGGCGCACGCATAAGGGCAACAGCATGTGTCGTAGGGTTTACGTGCGTGTGTTCATAGGGATGAGTGTGCGTGGCGTGTTGAGCGTCTGCGTTATACTGTGTAAATCTCAAATAAAAAAGCAGCCCTGTGGTCGGCCACCGCTGCCGTCATCTGATTTTCGTCAAAATAAATATTAAGATATAAAATAGGAAAGTAATTGATTGACATATATTAGGAAAAAAATTTAGGATTTGCTTTGTAAAGGTATTCCAAACTATAAGAAAATCTTTAGAGATTGCTTAATTAGCGTACAAGGTAATATTATTTCCATCTTTCGGGACTATAAATACAAGGGGATCTGTAATCATTTGAAATTATGAAAGAAATAATCAGGGGTAAAACCATCATCTCTCAAGCCCTCAACCTCTCTCTCTCTCTCTCTCGGCCTCTCGCGTGCCGCGCGCCCCAAGCACCACCTATCACCGGGCGTGCTTGCGCCGCGGCGCTCGGCATCCGCCGCGCCGATGACCGCCCACCACTGCCCTCATGGTCGTGAGAGCCCATCCAGACTGTGACATCTTCAGTAATATTATACACAAACTATAGCATTTGTCATCGATAATGTAAAAATAAAGGCTAACAGCTCCCATATTCAGCTATGTCGAGCCTACATCGTTTTCGAAATTACTAGAAATTCGGTGCCATATCCATTATGTGAAAAATGAGTGTGATATGGCCTCCTATTGATCGTTTCGATTGTTTTCATCTCTAGCGTTTTCCTATTGATCAAGTTTCGATTGTTTTCGATTGTTTTTCATCTCTAGCTGGAACGTTGGGAATTCAGTCTTGCTTGAGATCTAAATAATGTCTTATATTTGACAAAACAACATAAGTAGAATAGCACGCACAATTCAGGACATATTATGCATATGCTTGATGAATTATTGAGAATGTGGAAACAGCACGAGCAGAGTGAACGCATTCGGTGAGAAATTAGTCAAATGTTTAATTTCAGAATTTTTTAAATATATGTTACACAATCCTTAATCCTTGTAACTTTTTATTCTGCTCCGGAAAACCCATTTCCATTAACTTGCAACGGAAATACACAACGACGACAACGTCTGGAATTGTCTATATAATATTATTATTGAGTTTTAGTGAACACTTTCGGGTTTCCATTATTTTTTTAGTTAATTACGCAAATTTCGATTGAGCTGTGCTTTTTGGACAACATTGGACCATAAATCTTTTCTGAAACAGTTCTGTTTGTCGTATATAAGAAAATTTTTAGCCCGTTAATATTACCGACCGTTGTTTTCACTGTTTAAAAGTACCCTCTGTCACTGTGCCACAGGTCCAAAGAAGCGGCCGCAGAACTTTCTCTAATTCGCTCTCGCGAGCTCTCCTGAATAGTAAGCTTAGGGTAGTAAGCGCCGCGTTCTTCTTCTTCTTCATCCCCACCGCCGTTCTTCTTCCTCCAACTCCCGTTCTCCTACCCCCTCTCAGCAGCAGCCGCCGCGCCCCCCTACCCTCCCCTTCTCTGGCGTTCTCGCCGGTGAAGTGGCGAGGAGAGGCGAACTTCTCCTCTTTTCCTCTTTATCCCTCATTCCTCTCCTTGTAGATTCTCTATCACAATAAGGCCTCCAAGGCAGTATGAACTAGTTACTACGACAGCGTTAAGCGAGCTCCATCCATGTCGCCGACATCTACGACCCAGCGTCTTGAACCCTGAGCTTCGAAGGAAGGCCACCGCCTACTTTGGGCGGAAACCGCGCCGTCTTTCCTCCTCGAATCCCCTTCATACGCGCCGCCCTCCGGCGCTTCCCCTTCTCGGCTTCACGATGGCAAGGAAGGGGCGGAGGAAGAAGGGAGGAGGAGCAGTGCGGTTACGCGCCGCATCTAGGGAAAGCGGATCTCCGTCGCGCAACAAGGATGGCCGACTTCACCGTCTTGCTGTAGCCAAATCGCCTCCATAGCAACTTCGTTGGTGCAGCGGATGGGCTTGCGGCCGGGCTCACCGCGCCGCGTGGGCGGCGTCGCGATGCGGGTAGTGGGACCCTCTGCGTCGCCGGCGACATCCCAATCCACGGGGCTCTTCGTGGAGCCACGCGGCCAGCGGCTTCGGTGGACACTAGTTCCCTTTGTTTTGCGGTCTCCATGGCGTCGGCCGCTCCTCCGATTTGCGCGCCCGCGGGTTCCCATCAGCGCCCGCAGCATCGGCTGCCGCGCCGGAACCATGACAAGATCAGAGGGAGGCTTTTTCGTCGATGAGCTGCAACACATGGTGGGTCCCACATGTGTGGGGGTCCTGCTACGTGTGGAGCATGCCATCTACGTTGTGATCTCCTGCACCTTCCGCCAATGCGTGGTAGGGCTTTGTCCCACCTGCCCACCTTATCTTCTTTCATCCTTATCCTCTTTTACTTGTTTTCTTTTTATTTTATTTTTTCTATCTAGTAGCACAGCAGCAACCTGCATCAAAGTTCCGTCATTGGTCCGGCGGTGACTTTTCCCACGGTTCTGGGAGCGGCGATCTTCTACCCGGCGACTTCTTCAACATTATCTTGGTTTTGTTGGCGATGCATTTACATGAAGCCGCCTCTCAACCCGAAGTTTCTTAAACTTGGCGAGGCCCTTCATTACCAATGACACCATGCGTCTACGGCGCCTCTACAGCCCGTCGCGGCACACGTGCTCGGTGGCATTTCAGGAAATTTGTGTCCGGTAGGGACCTTAGCGTATTGGGCTCATTTTTTGGGGACCCAGTTGTAACTGCCTGCTTTAATATACTATAAGAGTTGTCAAAAAGCGGCTGCGGTTGCCAATAATGGATGACAATTAAATGCGCTGGTATACTCTTCCAACGTTTATTTATATTGGGTGGTCCTTTTGTAGTAGCCCTACAACAATATATACCATCGTATATTATTATGTCTTAAAACGCATCAAAGATAAGATGTGGTTGAATACAATTGTTACGCTATAACTATATTGTTTTGATTTGACATCAAAACTTGAAATATATTTAAATTGTTCATGTATCATGAAGACGGGTCTAGAAACATAATATTGCGCACTTCTTGCTGAGTGTATCGTTGTTTGAACAACAACACATATTTAAAACAAAATTAATCATGGTATTATTTTTCTCATGCTCTAACGCACGAACATGATTCTCTTTAATTAGAAATATAAACTGCGAGTTTTTTTAGACAAAAAGATAGGATCGATAAGCCAAGCACAAAATAACAATATAAAAAGAGTGCTTTATTTTTATAACAATAAGCAAATTAAACAGCGTTAGAGGCGACCGCAGTCGTAGTTGTGGCCGAGTTCCTTGGTGCCCATGAGAGCCAGGACAGCCAAGCAGGCTAGCTTCACGGCCAGCGACTCGGTTCGCAACACTGTCCGCATGGCGAAAGCCTCCAAGGACAGCCTCGCCACCCTCAGCCTCCTCTCCCTGACGTACTCCCCAATCGCCGTCGCTGCACCGGCCATCATGGTCTTGTGGCACGGCTCATCACGGCCGCCCCTCCTGGCGGTGGATCGCGCCAGCGACCGAGCAAGCACGAGGGCGTCCTCCAGCGCCGCCGAGCCTCCCTGGCCTATGTAATTCCCCATGGTGTGCATGGCGTCGCCGGCAACCGTCACGGTGCCCTTCCGGAAGCCGGCGAACGCGACCTGCCATGGCGGCCGGTACCACACCTTGTTGATGACGTTCAATGACTCGGGATCGGCGTTCTGGATCATCTTCGAGGACCTCGGTCGGGCACTGCTGGTCCTGCAGCATCTGTAGCATAAAATGCCTCGTGGCATGCACGTCACTGGTGACACCCAGCATCTGCATCAAGAGGGTGGCGTGATGTGAAGAGCTAGGTGAGTAGGTGACCTGTCTGAACAGCGCGTGGCCAGTGGGGATGTGACATGACATGCAGTTGTACCTGCAGAAGGGATGTGACAGGCTACGAAGAAACTAACTCGAGTGTCGGTCATGGGCGAGCGCCCAACGGAAGGAACGTTTGGTAACCCTTAGGCGCAGGAAATGGTCTCCGAATGGATGTCCGTGCGGATACCTGGTGAATCCACGCAGAAACGCGTGAGCTTTGATCTTGCCGCAGACATGCCTAAATACTTTTGCCACCACTTTGCCGTCACAGCCAATCAACACCTGCAAGATATATATATATCAACAAAGAATTCAGTGCAAGGTTAACTAAGGGATGAAAATGGATCATGTATTCATGTTCTGATGGCCTATTTAAGATAACAAGGTCGATCGATGATGCCCGGATGGCAAAACTTAAAACACTAGGAGGACCGCGCCGGGATCTGATGGATGAATCGCTACAATGTGGCAACCGAAACGGATTGCTCCTGCGGGTATGTTCTTGGCCAACGTCTCGATCAGGTCTTTCCCTCTTTATCCATCGAAGCTCCTTTCTAGTCAAAGCCCAAACTGATGGCAGGGATCAAACTTAGTGACAATCACTCCGGCCGTATACGATTAATTGCAGCTCCATACAAGGCTCTTTTTGACAATTAATTTTGTTACTACCTGACGGGTGTCAGGGAGCTCTTATTTCTTCAAGCCACACGTCGTGAAACCTGGAAATAAGTGGCAGTCACAAAGCAAGCTCTACTGATGCTGAATCTGATGGCATTTGGTACTTAGTAAAAGGGTATTCTTTTCTAATATGGATTATTTCGGATGGTAGTCGCAGGATCAACGCAATGGAAAATGCTGGCTGCGAGATCGAAGATTTGGCATTCTATACTAGTATTCAGATAGATTGATTTCTGAGAAGAGCAAAATTTGCGAGGCTAGAATCTTACATGGTGACAAGGTTGGCAGTCTCCCGGAGCTCTGCAGCAATCCAGGAGTTGCTCCAGAACAAGCCATCCATTGACATGGATACCGATGGAGCCGCCTTCTGCTCTCAAAGTTTCTGACCTCTCAACACAAGGCTCGAAATCCCTTTCCTAGGATGCAAAGCAGCAGCAGATTGCTTTGTTGTTGGCATGGCAGTACATCAGAAATAAAACTTGGAACTTTTGCCAAGTAGAAAAGATAAGAAATCAAAACTTAAACACTAGGGAGGATTGTGGTATGAGGTTCGGTCGAAGAAAATAGCAGGTAGAGACTAGATCGATGTAATTACACGCACGATATTGTAAAAGTAGATACAAACCGAAAGGCTTACTCTTAACACTAAAGGGAGGAAGAATAAATGGGAATTTGAGATGAAGGGGCTGAAAACTGCCATATACCGGTGGAAACGAAAGCAGCGGTGGATGTTACCGGTGGAGCGCAAGAGCGGATGCCAGTCCTACGATGACCACCTACGATGACGATCCTCCATCTCGATGTATGTCTCCTTGATCATATTAGAGTGAGTTGCTGCTGGTGACCGGATTAGAAAGGATGCCACGTTCAAGCGCATATATCTTCAAAACTTTCCTTATATACTGTTAAAAAGATGGGGCTCCAGCAACCACCAGGCCACCACGGGTGTGTGCCCCAGCTCTCAAACTATTTTAAAAACAAATGAACAAACCAATGGAAGACTTCGTGGGATGGGAAGGAGTCAAGTCAAGCTACGAAATGCATCTGCCTGAAGGCAGGTGAGGACTTGTTCCAAAAGCCACGCCGACGCCGCCGCGAGGCCGCCATTTGGAGCTCTATGAACTAACAAGGAAAGAAGCGTACTGAACACCAGCACAGGCCGGCCGACCACTTGAGCTACGGCCAGGGCGACCCCTGGGGGCGGGCGAGAGAGGCAACAAAATTAAATGATTGGTAAGATTATGTCTTCAGATTAAGCGATTGTTGAACGTTTCAAGAGAGATTAAAATGAATTGGTAAGATTATGTCTTCAGAAAGCGATTGTTGGACGAGATTGATACCGAACTGGGCAGTGTCTATTTCACCTGAAATTTAGCATTAAGGAGCTGAAATTACAGTTAATAGATATATCTTCCAAATACATATATATGTCTCCTGCATTATATTACAGTGAGTTGCTGTCGGTGGCCGGAAGCAGGATTAGAAGAGGATGCCGCATTATTATGCGCATATATCTTCAAATTTTTTCTTATATCTTTTGGGAACAAAAAAGAAGCGTTTTATAACTTTTTTATATATTGTTGGGTTCAAATTTTGGTTTGTCACCGCCCCCCTGCCCCTCCCCTATCCACTGCAAGAATTTTTTTCTTTCACTTTCCCATTTTTGCGTGAAAGTGGAGTAGATTTTTTCCTTTCTTCTAGGCACAAACGTGGTTAGATGAAGGGATTTTTTTCGACAATTTCCTATTCTTAACTGCGAAATGCGTGGAGAGTGGAGGAGATTTTTTTTCTTTCCTTTTTTATTGCCCCCCCCCCATGCAAATCTCATCCCTACTAAAAACAAGCCAAACGAAATCGTCGCCGGGCGAGCGAAAGCTCCCGCACGCTCCCAAGCCCGCCCGGCGAATTCAAAAGTTCCCCACGCTCTCCCGCACCGCACTCTCCCGTCCCGTCGAAAGCTATCCGCCCGCTCCCGTGACCCCCTTCCCCACCACACCGCGCGCAGCTTTTCCCACGCCGCCGCCTACAGCGCCGTCACCATCCCACGCCACCGCCGCCGCCTCTCCACGAGCCGCCGCCTCCCTTTCAACGCCGACCAACGCGGCGCAGCGGGGCACGGCGGCGCCGGCGACGGACGGCCACGACAGGACTGCTCTCCCCCACGCCGCTTCCTCGTCCCCTCGCTCTGCCCCGCCGCCCCGTCCCACACTCCTTCCCCATCCTCTGCCACGTCACCACCTACGCCTGTGATGCCGCCGCCCCTCTCCCACGACGCTGCTCAACAAAATGGATAGATGATAAAGAGCTGCTGAGTCCTGATCCGCGGCAATAGCATCAGGTCAACCACCTGACACACCTGAAGGCAACGACGACGCCGGCCAAGGTAAAATTATCTGTGGTTCGTTCCCAGCTCAGTGTACATTTAGGGTCCGTTTGCACAAAATCGTGGATTAGGTTTTCGGGAATTTGGGGAATGAACTTTGGTTTGACTGGGATCTGGATAATCCCTCCTTGGATATGCTAATCGGAAACCCTAGCCCTTTTAATGCTCAATGCATATAAGCCAGTAATTAACTTAATCCTATTGGTTCTTGGTAGTGCTATGCTCAGAAAATAGTGCCATTTTTTTTATGTCAACATGGTTTGTGGTTATTCACTGACTCATTGGCAAATGACCAATTATTTACTTCTTGTGTTGTTGCCCTTGTGAGATTCAGCTCGTGAGTTTAAGCTGACGTGCTTCTTGTGTTGTTGCCCTCGTTAATTGGTGGGTGGTTGTGCTTGTGTGAATTTGGATCTTTGAATGACTGAAGGTCAGGGCTGACGTTACGGAGGGTGTCGACAAGCTGGTGGAGGCAGTGTGCGGCGTCGACGCTGTCGTCTGCGCGACGGGATACCGGCGGTCCCTTTTGACCTTTGTATCTGGTTAGTTTGTACAAATTGATTGATGCTTCTTTCTTGTTCATTGCTTTGATTAGATCTTTCAGGTGCTATTATATGACTAAAATTATGAAGTAGTGTGGTTAAAGTTCTTGCCAGAATGTCCCGATTGAAATTTTTGTACCTGTCAAATGTTCAGATTCTGTAGTAAATGTAGTTTGGCTAGCATTCTTGGCAGCAAGTTAATCTGAACCAATTAGTTTGCAATTTGCATTTGCTATTCACATGTTCAGGCCATGCTGCCATCTCTTAATTCAAAGAAGCAGAGGGTAGTTAGTATGGGATTATTACTTTCCAGATGATACGCATCAAATTCCCCAACCCAATTCGAAAAAGAATGCTATATTCGAGGGTTGCCACTTCACTGTGCTGTTCCTGCTAGGATCTGGTTCAGTATCTGGACAGTTAATTTGGACCCCTGAAACCAGGCCAGCGGGCTATTGAGAACTCAATCAAAATTTGAACTCATGCCGCATACTACTCTCGGTATTCTCTTGTCGGGGGCAGTTTTATACATGTTTGGTACTTAAAAGATGCTCTAGAGTAAGCTCACTTCTACCAACTAATTTTGCCTCAGTGCCAGTTTTCTAGACCTTGGTCCTTGCATTGAGCACTATTCATAGTGTAGAAATACATAATCCATCTTTTCATCCACAATCATCTACATGGTGACTGGCTTAAATTAATATTGGTAGTCCAACAATGTTTTGTGTAACTGAGCTTATATGGTCCACTGGTTCAGTTTTTCTATTTGTTTAAACAAGTTTAAAAAAGATGTGGCATAGAGGGTCTGTCAAATTATATTTAGGAATTTGGAAAAATATAGTATATGGTTTGTAGCAATACTTGTATTTATCTTACAGTTGGGCTGTCAAAAAGATGTGGAAGTAAGGAGACAAGGACTGCAATGGCAAATGACCAATTATTTACAAGCTATAGCTGTTCTATGTGGACTTACTTCCACCAGTGTTGAATTTTAGCTGTTATTTTGAGTTCCACTTACAGTTGTTTCTTCTGGGGACATTATTATCCTAATATTAATCCCGAGAACACAAAGCGCATCCCGTGAGCACAAAATTTTGCTTCAATATATGATTACTAAAAGCAGGTTGTGTCATATCATTTACCTTTCAGTTGTATCATGCTTATTGCATATCCTATTATCCTACAATGCATCATATAAGATCTTTAGTTTATGAGCCCTAGCTACTAAGTCTTTGAGAAAACTTAGATATTCTAATTTAGGGTGCAACTAAGTGCTATTATTATGATGCCATCTATCTCGGAATTCACATGTCCGTCTCCATTTTCAAGTTGTTGCTAACAAGGTTTAGGATACACATGTCCGTCTGCATATATAGGCCACTTCATTTTTTTTTTTACTTCTACATGCAGTAATGTGCCTTTAGTTGTTATCTATAGCCTTCAGACCTTCTAGATTTTTGATTTGTGTTTTCATAAAATTTCTGTTACATTTAAAGATGAACTTTGTTTACTTCGCTGTGTTCTGGAAATTGGAGTTTACAGAGTATGTGCAGTACTGCTCAATGGGATACAATAAGAAAAAAAATGTGTTTATATTTGACAGTACTCGGTGTATTCTGAGTAGTATAACATCTTTCCATGTGACTGAAATCGGTTACCAATACCCTGTGAAGTCTTTGAACCGACTGAATTTTAGATATCTACTAGCAGTTTTGAACAAGCAATGATTTGGTTCATATATCACACCCTGTACAGAGCAGGCTATTAGCAGTAGCACTAAAACATGGCTGAGCAGACAAGTCATGCTATTCTGTAATGCAGGCAGTTAGCAATATTTTTGTTATTATTGAAAATAATCACTTAATTTCATCATTTAATATAATATCTGAATTTTGAAGCACAATTTTACTGCAGGCTGCCCTCTTGATTGATGCTTTTATCAAGGATAGAGCTTCATTCTCAAGAAATGAATAATGAAAAGCTTCAGAAAGATGAAGAAACTGGTATGGAAAGCTTACACTAATTTGATGCCAAACAAATTCAGAGTTATATTCTTGTTATCAAGTACTGCCACTATTCTGCAAACTATATTACCATGCATAATGGATCAGCGTGAGCTTGAATTCCAATAGGATCAGCTTAGTGTTTGCTCTTTGGTGGCCTATTATATCACATCTTGCTTAGCTTTTCATGATTGCGGCCTAAGATTTATGTGTCGTTTTACTTTTCAATATGATAATAAAAATTGCAGATGTACCTTTGTTTGAATCTGCCTGCAGGCCACTGCCTTTGTCTCTGTTTTCAGCTAAAAAGAAGTAACATGGATTTGAAACCACAAAAGAGTAACAAATTAATGTGCCATGCCAAAACAAAGATGGTAATATGCTTGTACAAATGTATTTCTTTTCACTGTATTTCTTTTCACAGATGGCAATATGCTTCTACAGAAGTACCATGGCTTGTCACAAGAATTTCAGCATGGATAGGCCATAGGTGTTTCTGAAGGTATTATGGAAAAATCAGGAACTTGTATATGGTAGATATATATGTTGTATCAGCAGATAAGAAATATCTATTTGGATTGGGTGCATGTTATGGAACCGTGAAAAAACATTTTTGCCTTCACATTATTCACTTATTTCTTGTGATAAATTGGGCTATGGACAGTTACATGAGTGGGATCCCTGAATTTTACAGGAATGGAATCCGGTGCAAAAATGATATATATCTTAATGTGGCTCCAAATAACATGTTGCTATTGAACGACTTTTAAAAAATATATTGACTTGTGTTGCCGTGCATGAGCTAATAGTGATGATTAGTTACAGCTTACAAATGCAATGTCATGGATAATAGTGCTTAAACTATTGATTTTTAAATACAATACATATTCAAAGTTAAATTATCATTTGTGTCAAAAAAAAATTAAATTATTGTGGTATTAATTTTCCCAAGCTGTAACGCATCGGGCATTTACCTAGTAAAGAAAAGGAAAAGAAAAAAATCATCTCCACTCACGCAATAAAGAAAAAGAAACCAAAAAAAAGGAAAGGACTCAATCTAGCCATTCCATCGTGGACGCCAATCCGGCGTGACCTTGTGACCGCCTCCTCCTCTCCTCTCTCCCTACGCCCCCTCGTGCATTAGACATCAGACGGTGCCAGCGCCACCGCCCTCCACCGGCAGCCCTCCACGTGGAAACGGGCGATGCATCCCCTCACGCAGAGGCCCTGCGCCCCCCGCCGCTCCTCCTCGCGTGGCTGGTACGTGTGCCGACCTCCTCTCCATTAGCCTTGTGATTTTCGGAAAGTGTTTTGCGTTGCTCGTTCCTCGTCAACGACTTAGCTTTCTTGATATGGGTGTGTTGAGGATTTCAACCGCTGATATTAGTCCATGTTGTGTGGCTCAATGACATGTAAATAACAGTGATCATCCACGTGATATTGAAGTTTCTAGGACCGGATTTGTGCGTGGTTTATTTTAACCGAGATTTGATTCATGTATATATTGTTGTTTCTGTTCTCCGCCTAAATGGATGGCGCCCTTCTGTTTTTTCAATGCCAAAATTGAAGTTGCAAAATAAATATTTTGGGAATGCTAAGATTAAATGTCTCACCTAAAACCACACTCACATTCGTGTGGTTTGTTTTGGAGGAATACGGCGCCCATCACGGATCTACGATGTCGCCGCCCATCGAGCTTCGACACGAGACTCCAAGTGATACATGCTTCACACACAACACGGGAGTCCACGACCAGTGCCCGTTTGTCGTATCTCTATGCCTCCAACATGCCACAAAGAGTATTGAGTGTGCTTTTGAGTCTCGTTTATGTCCATAACTGAATGCAAGATACAATTTTGCCACATATTTGCAGTGCCTACTACAGTTTAAACTATCGTGGTTTTATCACATTTAGAAATTCTTAGATTTTTTACAAAGGAAAGAATAACTTTTACATCATGGAAGTTTGCTTCATCATATTTCAGGTCGAGATGAATAACTTGCCATGATATTTACTTCACATGTTTCAGAAAGCAAAGCTTCACATAGTAAGGACTATCTTTCTCTGCTCTCAGGTCTTGATAAAGGGCAGTGTCGATTGACTTTTATTTTTTCTGTTGACGGATAGATATATTTAGATAGAAGGAAGGATGTATGGTATTTTTTCCTATTGCATAATAGCTTACAGTGCTCATAAATTGAAGAGCAGAGAAGAACAGGGAATCTTTTGCAGTTTTCATGTCAAGATTCCCCATAATTATGAGACCAAATGTTTAAATTTATGCATCATGGTTGCACAGACCAAAATGTTGCCTCTAAGAGGAAGGTGAAATGATGACGGAAGGCTATGTACTGCATATATGAAAGAAAATGGAACTTCTTTACATTTCAAATGATCGAGTGATGCAATAAATGATTAAGAATTTTAGAAAAGTATGTGAGCACCCTTCTTCTCGGTATGCAGTGACAACATTTTGTGAGTTGTGTGTCAACTCCTGTGTTTTGATTGATGTTTCCCATACCATTATTATGAAGGCAAGGATATATTTTGATCGGTAATATTTGGATTATGAAACAAGTATTTCATTATGGAATCCTAATGGATATTCAAGTATTTTTGGGTAATTAACATCAAGGTTTTTTAGTACTAATGCCACTGAACTTTCAATGCTCAGTTTAGTGATATGGAAACAACTCACAATTAGCTAAGCATTTCAAATTTGATATAATAAACTTTGGACTTGTCCATGCCAGTCAATAGCCTAATGAGTATTGGATATTTAAGGTCTGAGTTACAGTGTGATTATGTCATGGAAAGGTCTATACGGGGTAGATTAGAGCTATACGATAGATTAGAGCTATAACGAAAGATTAGAGCTTGTGAGACTTTTGCGAAGCCTTCGAGGCCACACTCTCTATGATTGTTGTCTCATATCGTGCGATCTATTTGTTAGTGTAGAAGTTTTTGTTATCCCGTAGCAACGCACGGGCGCATTTACTACTAGTACCGTTAAAAGATCGAGATGGCGCTCTCCCAGCACAACCAACCACCACGCCACCACGGTGTGTGACCTCGCAAACTCAAAGTCAAAACAAATGGGCAAGGATACCCCGATACTTTCTCGCATCGGTATCGCGATACCTTAAAATCAAGTACTATACTGTCTTAGATGCTTCTATAGCACTAGTTATTTGTCTCTAATCGTTGAGATAAATCTTTGTAAGACCAAGTATTATTCTGTATCTTTGATGCACTATCACATTACCTACCATTGTGTCTATGTTTTGCCATTTTTATTTACTGATGATTGATTGCTCTACTAGTTATGAGTAGATGTATTCTGAATTTTGGTACAGTTATTCACTTGCCGTATTGGGTATCCGTACATCGGCTTATCGGTGCAAACCAAGATTGGCATAGCTTCTTCTTGTGGCCAATGTTTCACCCCTTTTGCTTGTGATCCATCCAAATTAGCCCTGTTTGAAGAATTAGCACTTGTACTAATTTTAGGGCTAAAGTTTTATCTTTTAATTAGCCCTCTAAAGAATTATCCCTTCAGTTGTTTGGATCAACGATTTGAGGGCTAATTTGCCTTTAATGCATATCCAATCATTGTCTCCACCATTTGGATCCCCCACAGCTGAATTAGCCTCAATAAGCACCTTTTGGAGGAGCTAATTTTTTTGGGTGTGCTAATTCACTTTAGCCCAATTAGCACAACTAGTTTTGGTTCTTTTTAGGATACAAATTAGCACATGACATACAAATTGTCCCCTTAGCGTATGGCCCGGGCGTAGGCACCACGCATGGACTTTGGCGGCATTCCGGAGCCTTTCAAAGAATCAGGTAGGACGTAGCCGGGTAGTGGTCACTACGAAATTTAGGTTTTGCCGGTCTGTTTTTTGCCGAGGGGCCTAACATCGGGCTCGGCAAAAGCCAACCTTTTTTCCGGTGGTGGATCCGTGTCGCTAGTCCAACGTGGAACTTTCTAGATCTTGAAAGCAACATCAAGGAGGTACCGTTGCCATAACTTGGAGGAAGCTTTGCTCGGCGCAGCAATTCATGTGGGTGGGCTAGTTGGATGACTCCCGCTGCCATGGCGCTTTTGAGCTCGGGTGATGTACAAGTGATCGAACAATGACTCCTCCATTGCTTGTTCGTGTGGCTTGGGATTTATGCAAGTTCCAAACCGACCAGCGATTTAAGGCAATATCAGGGTTTTTTTGTCCTCATTTGGTCCTCAGCCCAGCCCTCCTATTGGCGTAGGCACCCCACCGCATCATTCGAAAGTTTTATTTAGAGAGGCGACTTCGCCAAGTGCCAAAAGTAGCCCCCCATCATCTAGCTCTCCGGCCGCCACCACAACTAGCCCGGGCGGCTATGGCGCCCACGATGGCGTGGCCTTGGTAGAGGTACTCGCCCACCACCCCTTTCGCTCCCTATTTCCTCTATTTCTCTGCTTGCATGTCGGACTCTGGCGACTCTCCTTGTCTGCGCGAGGGCGTGGGCATCAGGACTTGAGTGTCCTGGATCCGACATCCTAAACGCTGGATATGGAGGTCACGTGGGCGACTACGTGGCTACCTCGTCTCCATCACCCATATTGTGACTCAAGGCGACATGGGCGACGCCATTAACGATTGCTACGGCTGGTCGGGCTGGCCCATTTTGTTGGCTTGCGCCACCATGGGATGGTGGGCAGGACACGCGCCGGCGGATGGCTAGGTTGGCTAGTAGGACTATCGGGGTTGGGCTGACCGGGCTGGATGGATCGGGCACGTTGTGGCTTCGATGACCCGGATCTCCCTTGCGGTAGGCGGTTAGTTGAGGCTAGGGCTTAAACCTGGGATGGCGATGTCTATGGGCGCCGCCCTCCTTGAGCCATCCTCTTCGTTCCTCTCTTCCCGCGTGGCTCGTTCAATTTGGTGGCGGCCGGCACACACTAGTCCCTGGTGAGCCGAGGCCGTGCGTGCCTTCCACTATCGCGGGCGAGTCAGGAGACGACTCCACACGGTGGGGTGGCGGTTGTCACTCTCACTACGTCCGCGTATCGACACTTGCTGCTGTACACCTCCACCAACATGGGCAAGACTGAAAACGTCTCCCCTACAGTGTGGAGGTGGCCGACAAAACCCTCTTTATCCAGGCGTGGGCACTCGCTGATGCACGCGGATGAGTAGTCTCCCAACAGCATAACCTACATGCAGTTATTGCCAGAGATCGGTGCTCATGTTGCCTTTATTTTAAAGTTATAGTACAAGCTAGTGCATGCGCTTGTAGGAATCATATCCGTACATATATTTTTAAGCTTTGGCCTTCCAAACAAGAACTAGTCAGCCTTATGAATACATGTTTACTGAGTTGACTAGCTAAATCATAAGGCATAAACTAAATAACGAAAACGACATTTCACTAATTAAAGAAGATAGAAATGAAAGTATTAGAGTCTTACAAAAGGACCAGTACAAGAATTGGCTCGGACACTACTACAGATTTGTACATCGGTGCCGCTAATTCACCGTGGAACGAGAACGAGCCACCGCTCCGCGTTCCGGGAACTTCAACCTATTCGAGAACGGGGACGACGCGGGGCGTTCCGAGGGGATGGCGGCGGAACTTCGTCCCCAAGAAAAGAGAAGAGGGGACGAGTGAAGTTGACCGAAGTCGTGGCGAATCCTCGTCTAGATCGGGTGGGGACGTGGCATCGGGAAGGCGTAAGGGGGGTCAATCCACGATCGATCTTTACGCCGCCGGCCTGCATCGGGATGGCAATCGGCGAAGGGAAGGTGGAGCGCCACCATTAATCCCCATCTGAACGCAGCGTCCACCCGTGCCTGATCTCGAAGATTTAAAAGGTGAGCAACCTCTCCTATTGCCGGCACTTCTTTTTCTACCTCTCATCCGCTCGATCCAGTTCTCCTTCCGTCCCCTCTCATACGCTCCTCGCTTTATGGCGTTTGGGTCAGGAGGGCGTGGCGTCCGAGACCAAGAGTGCGCTACTGTTCGATACAATGCTTCAGGAGAATGAAGACATAGACGAAGGTGAAGACATTGACACCGGTGTCGGTGGTGAAGACACAAGGGTCATCGATGTGGACTGCGACGATGAAGAAGCACCTTGTCTTGTAATCGTAAGATCAATCCTCTCTTGGCTGAAATTACTATGATTGGATTGGAGGAAAGGAAAGAACAATGGTGGAATCCAAGCAATGGAGATGCAATCATTGCCAAATGACATACAAAAAAGTAGCTTAACCAGGGTTCGTGTTCATCTTCTTGGTGCTCAACCGGGCAAGAAAGCACAGAGATTCAGCGGCTGTCCTCGTATGCTAAAATGATGTAGCCAAGTACGTGGAATTGCGAGATAAGGTACATAATAGATACACCTTTTTGTTGGTGTTCGGTCGAGTTCTAGAGTTTCAATCTTTAGAGATGCATTTTTTTGTTGGTGTTTCTTTTGAACAGGTCAAAAGAACTTGATGAATTGCAAAATCGGGGCAAAAGGAACAATTCATTAGCACAATGTTTTGGTGCAAAGAGAAAGGGGATGATTTGAAAGTAATGAAATTCATTGTAGCTAACGACATCCCCTTTCAATGTCTTAAGAAGCCCTTATTTTTCGAGATGGTTCTTGTAGACACATGTTATAGCATAATATTACTAATCAACTAAACATGGATAAGGGCTTAAAATGAATATCAACATAGACTAGGGGGTCTAACTAACATAATTTCACGAGCTTTGGTGATTTATATCTTTTCGAGGGGACTTAACAGGATAAATGCAGTAGAAGAATGGAGAAAGTTCCGAATATATCTCACATATGATGACAAGACTTAACCGTGAAGTAACTCTCGACCCAAAAATGTGGACTAAAAACACTCGAAGGTACCGTAAGACACCGAAGAAAGATGACATGGTTGGCCACGGGGGCCCCGGCGCCGCCCAAATCTGCACAGTGGCCGCCAAGGCTACAGAGCTAATCCGGCCATCTTCGAGGGGTCGGTTTGTAACCGACCTTGAGGTTGTATCTACAATCGCTATTGAAGGTCGGTTTGATCTAATGGTCATCGCTCATCGCCAAGGCCTATATAAGAAGACCCCCTGACCCCGGTGGCTAAACCCTAATTCATTCTATCTCATTCTATTCATTATCTCCCCTTGTAGAGGTGTCCCAATGTAAGGATAACCTCTCTCGGGATTAGTGAATTAGAAGTAGATTAGAAGAAGATTAGTCATGTAATTAGAGATAGATTAGCCATGTAATTAGAACTAGATTAGATCTAACTTAGATCTAATCAAGAGTAAGAGAGTGGAGCTATGCTCATGTTACGGAGATGTCTTTAGAGTATGGTATGTCTTTGTAATTTTCTCTACAAGACTTATGATTCATATATTTATCTTCTCTATTTACTTCCATTACTTTCTATATATTTGATTAAGTATAGTTGTTATGCTATTGCATGGGATCTCCGCCGTATTGAGGACTCTAGTTATTCATGGTAGATAGAGTAGTAATCGATAGTGTAGACTTGGTGTCTAGGCTATTGGTTACCGAGGTTACGCCCAAACCTACGGATAGTTGTGGTAGCCCCAGGGTGTGACCTGTCGGGCCTTTGTAGTCCACCACGCATGGGTTGGTGTTTCAGAGAGCTTTGGGCGACCTTCTCCCCAACTACCTTCTTCCCCGAGTCTTTCTCGAGAGTTGGAAAGGAACTTTGTTGCTCCAAAGTGCATTAGTGTAATTGCTATCATAGAACCTAAGTAATAGAGAAGTACCAGGAACCTTGATCTCTCCCTTTGACCTCTTTGATTAGTTTAGTTATTCTTGATATCTTAGGTAGGTTATTATTTTATGCATTGACATTTACTTATCCTTTAACAATTACCCTCACTATCGTCTAGTGGTTTGCTAAGTTAGTGGATACATGATTGTGACTTATTAGAATTCTTTAGCCAAAGCTTCCGTGGATACGATACTCTAGAATACTCATCCTAGGGAAAAGCTACAATGGTGTTGTGTTACGGCGCTTTGCGAGAATCCTTTCATATTCTTTTAGCACTTAACAAATGCCAAACAGATTACAACCATAAATAATGCTCCAAAGTGATATAAAAGGTCCCGGTAGTGAGAAGGCAAAGAACCACTCTCTTAGATGCACTCAAGAGAAGTGTGTAGAAAATGATTTATCAACAAAGTGAGAGATACTTGGTAAGTTTTTCAATTCTATCGATCTCTTGTCTTTTCCAAATTATAAATGTCATGGCAGTACTACATAATGCTTTTGAGTAGTGTAGAATTATTTTTGAGTAGTGTACATAATGCTTTTGAGTGGTGTAGAATCAGTCCAGCAGCCTAGAATTTCTGTCTAGTACAGGGAAGATGCACTCAATCTCTTGTGTTTTTAAATAAAAAAATAGGTTAACTCAAGGAGTCTACGTTGTGTCGATGGATGGATAATCAAAAAAACAAAGCCTTTGATAAGCGTGAATGCGTCGAAGCAACAGATGTTCATGTTTCTTATATGCGTAAGATTACCTCGAATTGAAAAGACCGGTGAAGCAATTGGTGAGTTTTTGCTGAAAGCCATTGAAGAAATTGGACCCAAAAATGTCATTCAAGTGGTGGACTGACAACGCATCAAACCTGTGAAGTCACAAAAGCAGGGAAATTCAAAAAGTAAGTGCTACATTGCTACTGCAGTATGATTAGTGTTCGTTATCGTGTCCTTAGTGCTTATATTTACTCACATCCAATCCTTTTCGTGTTCATAACCCATCTTTTGGAGCCCATGTGTAGTGCACACCTTTGAATCTCATATTCAAGGATTTTGCCAACAAATTCCCACATGGATGCTTGAGACCTACAGGAAGGGTAAAGCTATTGTCAACTTTTTTCCAGAGCCATACTCATTGTATAGCCATGTTTCGTAAAATCATTCTCGTTTGGAACTACTGAAGGTGGCAAAAAACTCGATTTGCTACCCATTACATTTTGGCCGAAAAGGCTCAGTACAGATGAGAGAAGCACTTACCACCACTATGGTATCCAGACAATGGAAAGATTGGGTGAGAAGCTGTAGCAGTGTGAAATGCAGCAACAAACAAAGGCAATTGTTGATACAATCAATGATGAGAACTTTTGGAATGAGGTTGACAACATCCTTACCATCACATGCTATATATATATACTCAGTATTGAGGTTCAGCGATGGAGAAGGTCAAAAATGGGAGAAATATATGAGAGAATGGACAACATGGTTGGAGAGATCAAAGACATCATGACCCAAGATGACAACCCTCACAAGCTAGAGTATCCGGAGGTCGAAGAAATAATCATGGAATGCTGGGAGAAGATGAACATTCCTCTTTCACGGAGTCTAGCATTTCCTCTCAATCGAAAATATTATGATCAGAGGTATATTGAAAAGCCAGCTCCTGGGGGGTTTTATAAGAAAGGCACCAAATAAAGATGCTGATGTGTGAAAGGAGTGTTAGAAGCTCTTAAAAAATAGGAGATGATGCAAGTGAGCAACAGATCCTCCGTGAGCAATTCACTTATTTCATTTCAAGAAGGGAATGTATGCACTCAACTCTGGAAACAAGATGCATACAACATGGATGCAATTGATTGTTGGCAAACTTATGGCTCTGAAACTCCAGATCTTGCATTAGTGGCAACAAAGATTTTATCTCAGCCCTATTAGTAGCTCATCAGCAGAAAGGATTTAGAGCACTTATGAATATATCCACAGTGCAAGAGAAACAAGTCGAATACTCAGAATGCTAATAAGCTTTGTTTCTATTCACTCCAATTTGCGCTTTCTGTCAAGAATCACTGAGAGTTACGAAAATGGGCCACATTCGAAGTGGGATATAGATCCTAGCAATTCTACTATCTAGAAAAGGTAATGCCTAGTAACCTGGTCCATACTAGAAAATGTGGCCTGAATTTGTGTTCCTAGGACACATTTTGTCCGAACTAAATTATGCTACATAAAAAAATTTCATTATCCAAACTGAATTATGCTACTGAGTTTTTATCTGAACTGAATTTTATCTGTCCAATCAGTGCATTGTGAGTTTTCATTATCTGAACTGAATGCTACTGAAAAATTCCAGTGCATACTCCGCTAAAGATAGATGCTGAAACCTGACAGTTCAGCTAAATAGATAGTCCACTCTTTTATATACCACCTAGATGTGTTCTTCGATGCACTGCTGTTGTGTCCCTATTTCAGAAAAAGAACACGTCGGTGTTGCTTTCTTGCAACATCAACATTTCTCAACTATCTATTTTTTATCTTATGCAGGTAGCTCTGATCAGAAGAGGTGGGCACTATGTCGCTGACTGAACTGAAGTGCAAGACTGAACTGAAGTGTAGGCTGAAGTGAAGTTCTTGTTATATGTTCAGGCTAGTGAAGTGCACTGCTATTTGGTTATTTCATTTTCAATCGATTAATTTTTTATCTTCATTATAAACTAAGAGTATGTCGTCATGTATGAACTAAGAGTTAATTTTTTTATGCCAAGATATTTGGTTAATTTCTATGTCTCATGTATCGCTCCAAAAAGCTTAGGTTCACGTCGCTCGTTCCTTAACCTCGTTCCTATCATCGCGTTTGAACATCGTTCCCACTCAACATGGAACACGTTCCATGTCTAAAAACATTTGAAGCTGTATACCCATGACGTTCCATGCTATAGGAAACCCGTACCACGTTCCTTTGTTCCGTTCCTAAGCCCATCGTCTCGGGAACATGGTGAATTTTGCTACTCTCCCATCAATTACGGTTTGAGTGAACCGCCGGTGTTTGTCCATTCCAGGCTTCAAAATCAAAAAATGACTTGGGAGTCGCCACACAAATCGATAGTGAAAAACACATCAGCGCCGGTTAAAATAAAATACCCGACAGTGATGTCTATCGGTGTCGGGTGCATTAGTAGACCCGACGGTGAAGTGCATATTCGACCAAGTTTTTATTGTTTCATGTTAACTCTTCTCGGCGTCCGCTCTTCACTGGCCATCGTGTAGCCCCTCACCAAATACGGTCTTATCTCTTCTCCCACCGCATGCAGAGCTTCTCCACGCATCGTCTCCCCACCGCACAAAGCTCGGATCTATGGGAGAAGCCGCCGTATCCATGCAGCGGCATGGGATCACGCCTCTCTTCTCCCACCGCGATGTCTCGGTCTCTTCTCCACCCTCATCTTCTCCCCACCGCACCATGGAGGCCTCGCTATATCTGTAACACTAGTTTTAAGCATGTCATTAGCATCTGCATTTCATGGGCATAATCATCATTTAATCATATGCATTCATGCACATGTGAAAAATAATAGAGGTCAATTGTATGTTTAAATGAGTTTAAATTGCTTGCTCTCTTTGCCTTGTCATTTCATGTATGAAATGTTTGCATAATTAGTAGTTTAATGTTTATTTATTAAAGTGATGTTTAAAAGCAGGTGTTAGAGAATAATTGATGTTGGTCATGTTCCCTGATTTGATTTTATATTCGATAGTTTGAATTCGTTTGACCTTGTTTGACCGTGAGAGTAATTTATCTTGATTTGCTCAAAAAGTCCTAGCTAGAGGTTTTGCATGTGTGGTGCACTCTTCATGACTTGTGTAGATAATTTGATGTAGAACAAAGATGTCTTAGGCCGGTTGCATGATAATGAGTGGATCATGTCGAAAAACTGAAGTTTGTTTGAATTGAGCTTTTGAATTAGGGTTTTACTTTGACCGCGCGGAGTAGTTTCTCTTTGACGGATCATAGTTCCAAATCTAGGCGAGTTTGAGAGCTTTGTATAGGTGTTTTGTTCAGAATTTCATGAGGAACATTTCGTTCAATTAGAGTTTTTTGCTGATTTATACGGTTTGAGGAAGTGCAAAGCAGGAAAGAAAGAAGGAAAAATCGGAACTGTCGGCCTCCTCTTGCCCGGCGGGGCCCACGCCCGTGTTCGACCGCCCGATGCCGCGTGGCGCACGTTTCCACGCCCACCTCTGTCGGCGTGCACGTGGCGTATTGCCTTTCGGGGAGGGAAAGCGGCGTCCCTTGCACCACACTCCGTCCCTTCCCTTCTCTTGAAGCCAGCGCGGCGGCGGCAAGCGGCGGCGCCGCCTTGGCCTCCTCGCCATTGCGGCGTCGGCGCAACCACACGCATCCCGCCTTCCGTCAAGCTTCGCCTCTGCTTCATCGACTTCCACATCCCTCGACCCATTTGGACCGTCCCGAGCCAAGGTGAGGGCCGTCGGCCGATCCGCTGCCGGGAAAAGCCGCCGGCATGGCGCCCGCCGCATCAGGCTCAGCGTAGTGAGCTTAGGTCACGTTTTCTGGCAGTTATCGGCGTTCTTTGTCGCCTTGACATGCTCTACCTATCCGGGATGTCCGGCGTGGCGATGTCGGGTCTGACAACGCCGCCGCTTCGCGCTGGGCGCCACCTACGCGCGCCTCTCTAAGCGGCGGCCACCGTGTCGCGCCAGTGGTGCTGGTGCCTCAACGCCCACCAATCATTTGCTTTTCGTGCTTTGCTTCACGGACGCGGGGCGCCGTGCGCCGCCGCCGCCGGTGTGCCGCGTCAGCACCTCCCGTCGTCGTTTTATTCGACCCGGTGGTCGATTTGATACCTCACCGTGCTAAAGCACGTTCTTTCGCCCCTCGCCTTAACCAGCCATCGCGGAAACCACGATCGGCCGTTGACCGCCGTTACCCTTGAGCCGCCCATCGCGCCCGTCGCGTCACCATTTACGCTAAGTGCGTCTTAGGCAGCGCTAAGAAGCGAGGAGATCGATAGATCTCGTCCAGTAGGTTCGTTTGTATGGGTAGTTGGCGAAACCTCACATGGCGGAGATCCGCCCGAGCGACCCTGCTCCCTGCTTTGTGTCTATGACAGCGAGGGCTTTATGTGTCGGGTCCATTTTTCTTTTACGTTTTTATTTTAACGTATTGCATGTCTTAGAAAATCCATAACTTGCTCATTTTAGCTCGGATTTGAGTGAGACAAATTTTGTTGTGATCCTTGTGAGTAGATCTACAATAGAAAAATATGAGATTAGGTTTTCTGGCAGTTTTTTATATTTATCTAGATTTATTGCTTTAAGTGCCATGTAAATAGGAAAATGCATATCTAATTCTTGGTGCATGATAAATTAGTGGCCCCTGTACAAAATGTTCATTATTTTGGATGTATAGTCTAGGAAAAATATCATACATGCTATGTTCTGTTGATGAAATGTGATTTTTGATTTATGTGCTATTTATCATGCTTTCTTAGGAAATTCATAGAAAAATAATTACTAGGGTTTTGGAGTTGAGACTTGGCATGTTTGGTTTTGATAGGATTAGGTAGCTTGTCATACTCAGAAATCTGTTGTCTGACACTTTTCATAGTACAAAGTATTTTCAGGCCTAGTTTTCATGCTAGCTTGCCATTTTTGTGTAGGATAGTATATGCATGAGTTTGCCATGAAATTTTTATGGTAGGCATGTTAGACCAGCAGGATGCTCGGGTAATTTTTGTAGATTTTTCTAAGGCGTTTACATGTTTATCATATTTATGTTGCTAGAAAATGCCTTGGAAATGCATGTAATTAGTATGGTGATAATGTTTGGGTGATGTACTCTTTGTTCTTATGATAATAAGGACTGTTAGTGTGTGGTTAGTTTGCTGGTCTTGTCTGTTTGGTCAATTTATTAATCCTAGCTTTTGTATTTAAAGTGTGCATGTGTAGTGTTTATTTAGGGAATGTCATTTCATGCTTTAGTCTATCCTTTGGATTGACCAATAGGTTTATTTGGTAGTTTATAACCTTGTTTGCTTGCTGGTAGGTTTTGGTAAGCTTTGCATAATTAGTTTGCAAGTTATTAGTGTTGCATGTAGCTTGTTAGGTTAGAAACGGAGCCTCTGTTTTTGCTGTTTTCTAGGCTGTAGATATTAGAATCTGGTCATGGTATATTGAATGTTTTGTGAATAATTTTGTTAGCTTTCCGCAGTGTTGTTTGCTGCATTTGGAGTTGTAGAACTCACTGTGTGATGTTTTGTAACAGCATGTCTTCTTGCCATTTCGGTCTTAATGATGAAATAGGGTGTTTGCTTGATGTAGATTATTAGGAGGGTTTCTTCTTTGTAATTATATTCATGCTTTACGGAAGAGATATACACACTACTAGTATCATTCATCATAATGCATTCATCCATCATTCTAGTTATATTTATATACAAGCATGTTTTTGGGCATTGGTATTAATCGCCTTGCATATGCATGCATCATATCGGGATCGGAGGGAGTTAGTTCGGGAGGAGATCAAGAAGCAGGGGAGGTCAACCTTTGTCATCTCGGAGTGCGATAAAAGACCGCATCAGAGAAGGGAGGACCGTGACTCAGCTTTCCCGGAGGACTCTAACTTCTTCCTACTACTCAAGGCAAGCCCTATTGCATGCTGAACTTACCTATGCTTTCCAGATTAACTTGTTGAGTCCTTTTTATGAATGCCGCATTAAGTATAGGAAATGGTTGAAACCGTTGCTGCATAGATATCCTTGCTGAAAGTTGTTACTCTATCCTATTAGCAAGAGTCTAGGTTAAAATGCTCGGTTATAATGATTGCGTGAAACAAGTGATTTGGTCGAGAGGATGTTTGTGGTTAGTCACATGGGTGACTAACAAGCCGCTTCTTGAGAACTTCGGTTAATAAAACATGTGCAGACGGATGGATATTGTGGTCTTCCATCTCGGGTCGGTAAGGACTAATCCCTTTATTAAATACCAGGCGCCGGAAGTTGAACGTACCTATACTCATATAGTAGGCTCCGCCGGGTCGTGAGCCTCAAAGCTTGTGGGAATGTTGAGGGCCGGTACCGTAATCGCGTAACGCCCTCCTGGGCATGGTCGGTTGGGTTTGATCGAGGGGCAGCAGGCGCACGAAGCATCATCTTCGCCAGTTCCCTGCTCACTTGCGGCTCGAGGGGAGGGGTTGCCGACCAGGTCGGACATCGTCCCCAACATCTTGAAGTGATTAGGTCCGCATCGTCGCGACGTGAGAGACTTAGTGTATGACAGCATTCGCTCTACCGGTTTGCAAATCGATTGAATCGCCATCTCTCTGGGCGGTGAGAACAGGGATGCTTCCACGACATCGTAGTCTAATATCACAATAATGGTTATTCTTATTCATGCTGCCGATGTTAAAATGTTGATCAAAGTTACCTCTTATTGTTATATATGCGTGAGCATATGTTTTTAACCTTGACTATCTGAGGACATGGTTATGTAAGTAATAATAACCTTTGCTTGGAAGAACTTACAGGTAGGTATGTGTAGGCGCATTAACCCCCAACTTTATTTACGAAAATAAATGTGGATTAACCGACTCTGAACTAAAATATAAGCATACTCATGGGAGTCTTTTCCTTATTTTACGGTTTAAGACGGGTAAGTCTTGTGGAGCAGTTGAGTACTCACGGGTTAATTCCCTAATGTTGCGTGTGACTCCGTCCAGCATGTTCGATCCGGGTTGTGATGTGTTTGTGGTTAAAGAATAATGCCTAGGCATGGCGATCTCCATACTTCCACTGTCTCTTGCTATTAGGTGACATTATGTTGGCACTATACTATTTTTATTTGATTTCCGCTGTACAACTATTTTGCTTTTCGAAAGCTATTGCTTCAAGACTCGGAACTACTTTTGAAATAAATGTGTACATCACACTCGATTATAATATATTCAAAATTTGGTTTAAGATACCTCGCGGATTTAACTACTGAGCTCAACCATCTTGGTTGTATTGTTGATGAGTTTGAAATCATCGCGGAGATTTTTCGAAATACCGGGTTTATATGGACTCAAGTGTAGACTGCATTGCTTCCTTGATAAGAATTATACTTGATTTCTTATAAATTGGTCATTTCTCGCCACAATATCCTTGCATGTAGGCACGAATCCACGCCGATGCGACGGCATCCACATTGTACCGTATCTATGCGGGCAAAGCATGAGGTGAGAGTGATTTTATTTTTTTTCTTTTCTTTTTCCAGAAGAACATGCGTGACACGGCTATGTGCGGGGAGTCCAAGACAAGATCAGGTTCAGCCATCCAGATGTCGAGGTCGCGACGCTAATTTCTTCAAACCTTCGTCATGGCGGTAGGAAAGTAAAGGTCGCACTGCAGCATGGAGACCAATGATAGTAATTGATTCCATATCCTCACATTCGTATCGATTTATTTGATTTGTCTCGCATTCTCATACCTATAAATTTCAACTCTCGGATCGGATGAGTGTAGCCAAATACAAGGCATGTGGCTTACGATGGATTCGAGTGGAAGTATCATGAAGTGGGTCTTTCTCTACACCATAGTAAGCAACTAACCCGAATCCTCTTCCCCGGGACTTCAGATTTGGTTGGATCTTGGTCCTCAAATCTCATGGATTTTTGTTTTTTTTGCCTCTAACCGGATCGTGAGGTGGAAGCGGGCATGTTCGGAATGGAGTAGAATCGATTTGATTTGTGATGTATTGAACACTTCAGGTGTCTATAAATTGATTATATTTGTGATGTGTTGAATCTCTCCTTTGGTTGTGATGTATGAATTGCTTCGGGGATAAACAACGTGACTTGAATGGTAACGGCGATTGTTAGCCCTTGAGCATGCTGGCAGCTATAGACCGCGAGCATGCGTAGTATTTTTTTTTGTTTTTAAAGCTTATCACTGCCGGATTGGAGGCCGGCCTTCAAAAAACCAACTCCGACATCACTGTCGCTTCCCTACCGCCGGTTCATTTTCGGCTAGTGAAGGGGGTTTTGGACCGGTGTTGTAGTATTTACTGTAGTAGTGGGACTTCAGAGATCTTGAAACTTTGCACTAGTCTCCTAACTCCCAACTATAGCTATGCTACTACATCTTAGACTTTGAAGTGTGCGGTTTTTCCTTGTGGGTGTGTCTAGAATGAAGGAGGGCGGCTCTCTATTTATAGTGGGATAGGAGATGTGCTTATGGAAATATTCTTCTTCAATAAGCGCCCATGAACCGACCTCAGACTTTGTGCCTAGCCCATTGTGTTAGCACGACCACGCATTGACCGTATGAAACTCCGGCCTTGGCCACGCTTCGCATCGCGACATCACTGGGCACCAAAAACCAACTTTCAAAACCGAACCGAACTAAGCGAGGAACTAAGCGAAACCAACCAAACCGATCGGTTTTGCCCACTTGGTTCTCAGAGGAAACGAAATTATTTCGGTTAATTCGGTTCGGGCCCAAGGTCACCGAATTGACCCAAAATACTTGAAATATGCTAAGGCCCACAGAATACAAAGAGCTTTATTGCATATGAGACATGACATGGAGTCATGTCACTAAGATGGTGAAGATCAAGATGAGGCTTGGCTTGATAGACGGTTACAAGTGTAAAAAGGCAAGTCAAGGCTTTGAAGTCATGGACCGCGAGGCGGTGAAGCTTGAGCAAGACTTGGCACCGACGGACGCCGCAAGCGGTGAAGAGCAAGTGAGGCCAAGGATCGATGGACCAAAGAGGGTCATGTGATGATATGGAGTGGATCATATCATTCTTGTGTTGATGCATGTTGCATTGGCACTTAGAGGAGATGGAGCCGAGAATGGAAATGCACAGGGCCAAGGTATAACCTAGGGCATTTTATTTCACGGGGTCATGGGAGATTAGAGAAGTTTATGACCGGGTTTAGGATAGATGGTCGTACTATCAAGAGGGGCGACCTTGTTTTGCATATCGGTCATCTAAGGTGCCACTTGTGCGATCTAACTTTGCGATGTGTTAGGTTGAGTAGGCGTGACCAGCTAACCCTTCCTTTGAAAATGATTATGAAAATACTAACGGATGCACATGGAGATGTACACTTGGTGGCGTTGGCACATTTTGCAAAGCCGGTGGTGTTTGTAAGGTTGAGATGGGTTTGGGTAACGCCTCAGGTTGGCGTTTTTGAGAAAATGAAATGCTTATTTTCTATTGCACGGATGGGTTGTTGGACAAAACATGCTATCTCTAGGCACAAGTTGGTACACTTGTTGGCTAGCATGTATGAGCAAAGGTGGAGAAGTTTATGTTGATGACGGGTCAGAAAACGAGGTTTTACAGCGCCGGACACGCAGTTGTGAGTGTCGGATGTCGGGCCGAAGGCCCGACGCAGTTATGCCGGGCGAAGCGCGAGTACGGCTGCCTCGAAAGGGCCCCAGGACGATCGACGCCAGCGTCCAAGCAGGTATGGTGGTGGCGCTGCTTATCGCGATCCCTCGACTGCGCCCGACCGGTGAGCCGATCCGGGAATCTCGGTGGTGGTGATGACCCGTCCGTGACTGTAGCAGTGTGTTTTTCTGCGGCTAGTGACAGCGTGGTGGCTGTGGAGCGTGCGGGCGCTACTGTGGCGGCGTCGGTGGTGTCTGTGCGCGTCCAGGCCTTGCGTCCTTTGGCACTCCATGAGGCAGCACTCTCGTGGCCAGGGGCTGAGAAATAGAGGCTTGTGGGTCGACTGGCGAACCTTGAGCACGAGGACTTTGTCCAGCTTGCTGAGATTCCTCCCACTCACATATGTTGATAGGTATTCATCCGATTGTGTGAGATCGATTTCTAGTAAATTCAGCTGAAGAGATGCATTTGGTGAAGACTAGGGTGATCGTGTTTCAAAGCTGGGAGCACCTTGTTTCTCTTTGGAGGTTGCCACCACTAAGCGGCTTGGTAAGAGACCGTTGAAAAGCAAGTGAGATGCATGTGGTGCTGCTGGAGGAGAGATTTAGTGAGGTTGTGCGCACCACGGGATGCGTGAAGAGCAACACTCTTGGAGCGTGTCTTTGAGCTACCACCCTTGTGAGTGGTAGTCTTTGGAGGCCTTGAGGGGCCAAACTAGTAGAGAGCGACATAGTTCATGAACCATCGGTAAAGCTGGCTCGACACAAAGGAGTAGGGAGAGTTGGCAAGCTTTCCCGAGACCTCGGAAAAATCACGTTGTCATCTTGTGTCCACGCTTCGTGGTGGCTTGCGATTCTCTTGATCGCGACTCACGTGTTCTTCACATTCATGCATATATCTTGTTCTTGTGAGATTGAGTAGTAGCTCTTTGCAATTGGTAGTTTGTCTAGCAGCATAGTGTTGATTGTAAACTCCTGCTTCGTGCAGTCGTGTTTGGTTACTTTGCTTTAGTTTGTGTAGCTAAATATTTTGAGCCCTTGGGTTAGGCGTGATGTCATCTTGTTCGTGTGCATCTTGTAGTGAGTTTTAGGTTAGCTTTGTGCTTGCTCATTAGAATTGTGTAGGAGCTCATAATTGCTTGAAGCAACTAGTGCATAGGCTTTGTGTGACCTTGTAATAGAATTGGTTAGGAGCTCAAGCGAGACTCGTCACGTTCTGCATTTACCACTCGTGTATGATCTTTTATAAGGAGATTTAGCGTCTTGAGTTAGAGCGGTGAAAATCTCGCTAAGCTGACAGTTTTGATTCCAGTAACATATTTGTTTAGCCCGTTCTGATTAGTTTTAGAAAAGGACTATGTCACTCTAATCCTCATCTCGATCTTACAAATGTCTGCATCTGCTAAATTGGTTTCTTGGGTAGAACCAGAACCAAACTGAAAAATAACGAAACGATTTCGTTGGTTCTCAGTAGAGAACCGATCAGTTCTACTTTTCTCATGGAACCGAATTTTGTGTCAAATCCGAGGAAACCCGAACTGATTGGTTTTCAGTTAACCGAATGCCCAGGCGCGCGCGAAGCGGGAGGGACATTGGCGTGCATCCTGCTGTCCGTGGGCCAGCCTGGCCTGGCCCGGTTAATGAACCGTCGTCGAGCCAGTGCCACTGGCCGCTGCCCTTCTGCTTTTTGAGCAAACGCTGCCCTTCTGCTGGGTCAAAAATTCACATTTTGCATTACATTGCCTGACCCCTCTTAGCACCGTGTGGGCAGGCCCGATTGGCCACATAACACTCGTCGTTAGGGAGACACAAGTGCTGGTGTGAGGCGGCCTGTATGGTGTGCAGCAGGGGCCCAGATGCCCCTGCTAAGTACAGTATTGGACGGCGTGACCTGTTGCTGTATGTATGGAGCACTACACCTCTGCTCAAAATGTATGGAGACACATACACAGTAGGACCATGTACGTTGATTCTTGGAAGTGCACTTTAATTTATGATTATAAATAAATATGATTTATCCGATCTCTGAACATATGTAATTCAGAAATGATATCTCCGTCTTGCTCGTCTTGTTGAGATCTCTAGTGATGGGATACACTTAAAATATCCATTTAAGACGGTTGTGCAGCATCCGATATTTCTAATTTTAATATATTCTTGTCTAGTTTTCATGGAGTTGTATATGTATTATATATTATTACGGTTTTGATGCACAGTTTAGGCATATCATGCAAAACAAGAGAAATACACCGAAACTCGTGAAAATGGTTAACTCAAAGCCCTATCTACCCGGTTTAGGTGTTTTGTTTTCCATGTAAAGTTGACGATAAAAGTGACGAGTTGAGCACCCGTCAACATCAGTGAAACGCACTAATCATCTCGTAGCCTTGTTGGAACATCTCTTAAAACCTCTTATCTCACAGGCTCGACATACCATTAAACATGGGTACTGTTTGCCTTTATCCATTATAGATGTATCCATGCTTATAACCTATGTATTAATATTACGAAGACCAATAACAACTCTAAAAGCAAGATGCTAATTCACTACTAGAGAACATATTTTTAGCAGCTTAGGATGCTCTAGCAGTGATATTTCCAACACGCGTCAGAGTGTTTCTACAAATCAAGAAATTTGTTGGGATGTATTTCAGCCACCCCTACAAGGGGCGGTTGGATAACCCATGACCTCTCCTAGCATAGTTTTCATACTCTAGCACTGTACCCCTTTAATACTACATAAGTTATTTGGGTTCCTTAGCTATTATACAAAACTCGAGCTACAAAATTAGTTATTCTAAGGGCATGTAGTGAATGCAAACAGTTATCAACTATAAAGTTTCATAACATTTTGAGATCAACAAAGTCTCAGTATAAGAAGTTTCTCCAGTGTGGTCATTTTACAAAATTTCAATTTTGCGATATTCAAACATAGTTTTGCATAACAAGATGAGTTTGAAATCAAAATGCAGTCAACTGACAAAATTTTACCATACCTTCACAAGATCTACAATGTTTTATTTTTGGATGTTTGACATCAGGTGGTTTGAAAAAGAAAATCATATTTCAAAATTTAAAAATTTAGATGTAGGTTTGCATGACAAGATGACTTCAAATGAAAAACTTGTCAACTACAAAGTTTCATATCTTGATCAGGATCTACAATGTTTTGTGTTATTTTTCATCCCATCATAGTGGTAGTAACATCGTTTTATAAATCTTAGTGATATCTATCTAGTAGTTTCATAAACTATCACGAGAAATATGTAGATTTGTGATGTGAACAATGTTAATATCACTTTATCAAATGAACAAATGACCAAAGTAAAAATTGTAGATCTTGATGGAGATTATACAAGTTTATGTTTATGACTTTTTCAAAATGAAATCATTTAGTGTCTAGAAATGACATTTGTAGTTTTCCATTTTTAAATTTAAAAATTTTTAATGGTCACTAGAAAATAGTGAGTAAAATAATGAAAATAAGGTCACAATAACTTGATGAACCGTGATATTAGAAAGTTTGATATTGCATTTGGAGTTATAATGAGAGAAAAACTTTATTTACAAATTTTAGCGAGATTAAAAAGAGAAATAAGTGTTCTTCAGCAATTTAAATTTCATTTTGGAACATCATTTTTGAAAGCATCAAATGATTTCAAATAGAAAAGTTGTTAACAATAAAGATTTTTATTAATTTTCAAGTACTACAAAGTTTTATTTTTGGTCATCTATCCATCCGAGTTGTTTTAAACAAAATTAGATTTAGCACTTTCATTTCAAAAATATTTGGAGTCTATCACTAGGGTCCCTAGATCGATATATAGGGTGTTGCTGGATATTGAGCGCCCTCAAATGAAAGCCATTTGTAGAAGGTTAAATGTAACAAAAACCGCACCCTACAAATGGATTAGAAGTGCGGCTGCACTGATGGGTCCGAAACACCTTGCGGTAGGGACCTCTGCAGTGAGCCGCTTCTACAAATAAAAGCCCTCGTTCTACAAAATTGTTTGTCATGTATTGTTCTCCCTTATGATGATCTTGGTCCATTCTATATATAATGTGTATCTTAAATACTTGGAAGCATATGACTTTCCGTGAATGACTATATTGGTTCCACAATTGTATTCTCATTGGGAATAGAATTTGACTCTATTTATCATAGAAACAATCGAAATGGCTGTGCACATGGACATAAGGCATAGGCATAGCGACTCATATAGTGAATTTAGCAAAAGATCCAACGTAGGGCTGGTTGAAGTCCAACCAGCAAGGAAAAAGCTGCGCAATCAGCAATGTTTTCTAATCCACACGCAATCTACAATTTTGATAAATTGTCGAGAAAAGAGAAAAGGATTCAAAACAAAAGTTAGAAAGGAAAAACACTATTAATTGACTATAGATAATGGATAGTTAATATCGACTTCACCATGTGCTGATAGAGTCAGACTATTAATTATTATAGAGTTGGGGCACCCAAAACAGACCAACCGAGTTCTTGGAAGCAAACTCAAAGCTCAAAATGACACGTGAAAGTTTTAGACTAACAAAGACCAATATGACGACTAGTAAATAACCATCCATTTTGATTTTGAAGAACTACAAGGTAGACTCCTCAAGGACGCCCACATGTATGGCTGAGTACAGCCCTATTTCTCCTCATGGCATCAGCATGCGCTCTAACTATGTGAGCAATGTGTTCCTTGAAGAATTAATATCTGCAAGAAAAGATTTGGGTGTATATTTATCAAAAATACTTCATCTCTTATAAGCAATATTGATCAACATATATTGATTCCGCTAGTAGTTAGTAAAACAATTTGGTTTGGTCCTCCCAATTTACTCCATGTGAAAAACATTGCACATGCTTATTGGGCTCAGTATCCCAAAACAACAATTTGCACAGCTCGCCACGATGAAATTAATGTGTGCAGCGTTGATGTTGAAATATACTCTGGTTTATGACAACCATTAATTCATATTTCTTTTGATAAGATTGTCTTTAGTTAAAGATATCACGCTTTTTCAAATATCGCATGAGGATTTTTAATCTTGGTTGGTAAATCGGCAAGTCAAATTGGTTTTGGAAAAAGTTTTTAAAAGTTTGAACATATTAGTTTGGAACATTAAATTTGTGCTAAATTAAACTAACCTGAAATATGTAAAATATTTAAACTGGTTGTGTTTATTTAGTGTTTTCTATTTATAACCTAAAATTAAAAATATTGGGGGCGTGACACTAGTTACGCTCACCAAGGACTTAGCTCATGTGAAGGTATAATGGAGCAAACCAAACCACATCAATATAACACTATCAAGGGAGTAAGGAAGCTTGATAAGAGACCAACCATGGTTTTGCTACGTTGCCACAAGGATAGCACAAGTCACAAGATGAAGGAATTGGTGGAGTAAAGAAGAAGAGAGATATGTATGGATGAAAAAGAAAATATTTGTTATCATTGTTTGTAAATATTTTTGTTATCATTATGGTGGAGTAAACAAGATGAGTATTTGGAGTAAAGATGATAGTTTGTATAAGACCATTATTTGTTATCATTGTTAAAAAGTAGCAATGTCGTCATTCTCATGGTAACTCAAAAACCATATGTGTATCTTAAGTGAACTAGAATTATTTATTTGTTATTTACAATACTATATATGCTACTGCGGCGATTATGAAGAATTGCGTAGTGCGATAGCGGGCCTGCTAACTTAAATAGAGGCCGCCAGTTCCAGACTTGTTTTATAGGCGGTAGCAGTAGGAGACCGCTAAAATACTATTCGCTCAGTGTGTGCACTTTTGCTACGCCTGACATACGCACTGATATATCGCGGTCATCGTAAAAATATGATGTACATTGTACATACGGAATATGTTGTATGATCCTCCGATGCGGTAAGTAGAAAACTGTTTGCAGTTTTAACACTGCTGCTATAAAAATTGCTTACACTGTAAAAAGAATTGTTGGCAATACACATATATACCTTGTTTATCATGGTGCAATGCAGCCCAGATAGAAATTCCCACCAAATATGAGTCCTCCGAACCACTTATTTGATACAAACCTGCAAGGTGAGAATCCAAATGAACATTCTTTAAGTCTTCAGTTATAAAAACCAACAAAAAGGCATTTATTGTTTTGAGTGTAACTATGGTTCCTAAATTATAAGTCGTTTTAGTTTGTAGATACATAACTTTTGTTATGCCCTAGAAAAGGCAATACAAAACTAATAATTTGGAACCGATGGAATGATCAGCAAGGATTCAGTCCGAAGGAACAGTATACTTCCTGTGGCAATCCCGATCTCTGGATAAATCGACACGCAAATCTGCCACACTAGGTGTCCAGCTGCAGCTGCCGAGGATAGTATGGCCATGTGCTGTTCCACATATTTTGAGGTAAACGATCAATAATCTAATGTGAACATGTATATTGCTAATAACAACTGTGATACTAGGCACCAACCAAGGTGAGCATTGTAGCCACTGAGTGCTAAAGCTGCCAATACATGCAGCGCCAAAGCCTACTAGAATATTTTCAGTAGTATCTCCAAAAGTTATGGCTGTGCTCTTAACTCCTGCTTTGAGGTCGTCTTTTCTGTCCTGAAATGCAATGTACACAACAAATGACAAGATCACAATTCAAGCTGATCTCCAAATTGGAAAAATACCCAAACAAATATAAAATTAGCATAATAAATGAATACCTGATGTGCATATATGGTGTCATAAACCAGTGTCCAACACATACAAGCAAAATACACTTGGAAGGAGGACGGGATAATCCAAGCTTTGTTTAATAGTAGCCGATCCTAGGAGAACGCCCCCAGCCCAAAGGTGAAGCTAAGATAAGGCTTGAGGCTGTTATATACTACAGGAAATGTCAATAGATTAGTGGACTCTACAGTAGGGTAATAATTTACTTCAGTTCTCCATCTTTAGCTTCATATGCATGCCCTGAGGTGGAGTTTCTTTTCATCAAGTGGTAAGAGACATGAGCAAAGCCAAGAGGCTCAAGAGTGAATAGCTACTATGAACGAAAATGAATAACAAACAATTATAGATAAATATTGCTATATATATATTAGCAGGAAAACACAACTCATATATAATCTAGCAACTACCACTAGTTAGAATTCATTTAGGAGACAAAGAGCTGGGCTTTATTGAAACATAGGCTAAGGTTTCCCTACTCATCACCAATGTTTGAATTGAATATGGATAAAATTGGGTGGTTGGGTCAATATTTGTATATATTGCATCTATTCTTGTCAACAGATCCACTTCTATTTTGAAAGTCCATTAAGACTAGTAATTAGTCCATATTTATTTTTTTCATCGGTCTTGATTCTTTATTACTCATATAGTTGTCTTACTGCCACATTCTATTTGTTAATCCATGCTTAAAAGTGTGACCTAAGGGCCCTTTTTTGCCAATATTTAGCTGTTTATCCACTGTGCCAAAAATGCATTTTATCTATTATGTTTATTTGTTTTTGAATTTATCGGATGTCAAAATATCTCATTTATCCAAATTTTCTATGACAACTGAATTTATCAATTTCTTAAACCTTTCAACTTTTAAGTGTTTAGATTGCATTTTATATCTCCTTCCACAGTTACTTCATATTCTTTTACATTCCGATTATAAGCTAAAACTATAAGTATATAGTGTGCATCATAGAACTTATGTTTAGTGTGCCAATGAATTACATAACTATATACAACATAGAGGCTGTAATCCTATATCAGGGTACCCAAACAGAAATTTGTGACAAAAGGTCCATGACGGAGCCCAACTAGGCGATCACCCGCTATGAGCTCGAGCTCGACCAACGA